>CM031234.1:1017485864-1017797663 GCA_018340775.1 Taxus wallichiana var. yunnanensis
TCTTGTTGGATACAGTGAATGAGTTCTTGGGTCTTTTAAAGAGAGAGGAAATATATATTCTCTTGGGATCAGTATGCTATTTTTGGGACTGTAATGTGTTTTTCGTTCTGAATTGAATTGAATAGGAATTCATTTGTTAAGTAATGTAACGAATAATTATATGGACCTTTCCTAATAGAGATCCCTTTTCTCTATTGTTTGGATAAGTTCATTTATTGAACTCCTCTACACTCGATTCTCTTATGAGATGGTGATTTATTTATGGTTTGTTGGTCTACTTTGTTCGAATCATTTGTTGTAATGATGTAGAAAGATAGTAGCTAAGTCGGTTCTACTGATAAGTGAATGCATACTTGTTTGATCGACTATTGTTGACTAAGCCTTGCTTTATTTGGATGGATAGGAGTAGGTTTTGTCTCTTGTACTCTATCTTTTTGGGTGAACTCGAGTAGAGATTAAATTCTGTATGGGACTACTTTGATTCGTGAACATTGGTTTGAGATATTTAAATGATAACTTATAACATGCGAAGTGGAATTAGATTTGCAGTTAGACTATTTTGATTCTCTATACCTTGTTGGATTGTTATGAAATTATGTTCAGATGTATATCTTAAATGTTGAATTTAAAAGATTGTTATCCCCGAAATGAAACAATTAGTACATGTTATGAACCGATCTGCTTTTTCGAGATGTTTTGAGTTTGGGTATGGTACATAATGGTTCTTCTTATTCTATGCTTAAGATTTAAATGAATCATCCTAAAGTGAACCATGTTGTAAACACTTCTTTTGTCTTATAGAAAAGGTAAATGTTTTATTCTATTAGGATAGAATTGTGAAATAATGGGATGGAAAGATATATTGTTTGTTTGAAGGTAATCGATAGGATCAATTGAACTTTAAGTTTTAATACGGATGTTGTAGATTATATTATGCTCTTCTCTTAAAAGTGGATATATATTTATTATTGTATTTATTTTCTAGTTGGTATCACTTATGATTCTTGTATGATATATTAATTTTCTCATTAAAGAAGAGTTTTTTTAATGAAACAATTAGTGGAATGCACTTTGTTTTAATGCTTAGTGCTTATCATGCTCAATTCATTGAACTGACCCGTGCTAGGAATTTTTGTAGATGGACATTGTAAGTGATAAAAGAAGGCAAAAACTTATATGATGCATTGGCTGATATAAGTTTGATTCTTTGTAAAGAATTCTGATTCATTCTTGAGTTGTATTGAAAAATAAAAGTTGTATTCTTTTTAGAATGAAGGTCGTTGTTATGCAAGTACACCTTAAGTGCATAGTATTGTAAATATATAAGTTTATAATGATGAATCGTGAGTTGAGATTTACTTGCATTGATTGTGTAAATTATCTCGTACTTTTATAATGGAGATGGAAGTTCGATCTTGTTGATATTCTTCATATTATTTATATGTTTATTTGGTTATCCTTTGATAGGATGGATAAAGGGAATTAGTTCAATTTCCTTATATTGATGGAGCTTGTTAAGTTACATAAGATGATGTTTATTATCTAAACAATTGAACATAGTAATGTGATGTGTAATGAACATGCAAAGTATGAACTATAGAATTGTTAATGATAAACCCCGACACTTAATCATTTAGAGGAAGAATATTCCTCTCTTAAATGAATGTAAACCAAAAAGGATTGGAGATATGATTATAAATCATAGGACATAATTTTGTATGAAGTATAATTTAGTTAGACCTATGTGTTTATTAGATCTCCCTAAATGTTAAACTACATTATATTGAAACTTATGATATTGTTGTCTGTTTTGGATATCTCGTTCCTTAAGACAAGTAAAACGAACATTAAAAGAAATCACGAGTTAAGAAAGTTCTTTAATGACTAAATGAATCAAATTTAGAAAAGAACTTATGGAGTGTTGGATTAGGTTTTAGTAGGGTTACTGTAATCGGTTTAATAATCAAAATTAATAATTTATTAATAACCTCCTAGGGGTATGTACATCTCGATGAGGCAATTTCTGTAGGATGTTGGCACATGCCAACTACAGGGCTATACTTTTGAGAAGACTTGGGTCTTCTCAAGAATATAGCGATGCAGTTGACATGTGGCAACACCCTTCTGCATTGATCATCCAGATCTACACACATCTGGACTTGAACATAGTTTCTCTCTAGGTCTAGTTATTAGCATGTTTAGGATAGGGAGTAGCCCTTTTATGACTTAGGGTACCTTGGCACATTTGGTTGACTAGGGTTGACTAAGTATGCCCATATACCCTAAGTCATCATGAGCATCTTCCTATAATAAATTATGTTGTAACCTGGACTAGGGTCAAACCTTGGACAAGTGGACTGACTAGAAGTCGGTAAAGACCATTCTAGATAATAGATGAGTGAGGTGAAGGATGTATTCGAAATGATGAGTATGTCATCTAGGAATAGTGACATAAATAGTATGTTGAAAATATTTTGCCAAAGTATCACAAGCTGCCAGTTGCATTGTCCTATGTCACCTAGTTTAAAATAGCATGATATTAGATGAATATTGGTGACAAATATTAAGATAGGTTCTTTAAACATGTCACTCAATACCTGATTTTGGGTAGGAAAACCAAGTATATGAAGTATATGATAAGTATTCAATACTTAAAGTTAACATAAATAGATTGGTAGATCACCGAGTTATGAAGTGAATAGATCGGTGGCTCACCGTGTCATTTACAGTGCATATGGTTATTTGTTATGAGATTGATTGGCATGGAATGTGTGCTCTAAATAATGTTTTATTTAGAACAGATAATATTATGTAAAAAGAATAAAAATCCTTGTTTCTAAATTCTTAAAATGGGAATGTTACAACATGGCATTGAATTACTTGGTGAACAAGACTATTTTGCAGAGGTGCATTTGTTGTTATGTATTGTTGTTTTAGGAGTTCAATTTTATGGTCGTGATTAAGCACGGTAAGAGTAATTTTGGTCCATACCATTATCACGGATTCAATCTAGAGAAGATGTGTAGAGCATTGAGGACATAATTTAAGATGCACAACCTTCAAATGGAACTAGGTGCCCCTGGACTTAGAGGATAGTTCTATCTTTTACACATAGGTGTGGTCCTTGAGGGAATGATGGATTTAGAAAATAAACAACTTGGTATTTGTGGAACACCTTACATGTTGATTATTGGAGACTTATTTAAGTTAGGTCGGGATGAATTTGTGTGCCAATGTGTTCTTGAGCATGAGTACAAAGTAATTATGGCAGAATCTCATGGAAGTATTACAGGTGGACACTAAACAGGGGATGCCACTATGTGCAAGATTCTACTATCCGGTCTTTGGTAGGAAAATTTATATAATGATTGAAAAGAATATTGTAAGGATTGTGATCATTTTCAAAACCTTGGAAATCTTGGGAAATGGGATGAAATTCATTTGAGGCCTATTACTAGTGTAGAACCTTTTGAGAAGTGGGAAATTAACTTTGTGGGCCCTGTTTCCATAGTCGTGTACAAGACAAGATCACACTATATTATAATATGTATAGATTATCTTAAAAGGTGGGTGGAAGTGGCATCTATAAATGATTACACAACAACTACAACAACAATGTTTCTGTGAAAAAATTTATTAGCAGGTATCGCTTCCCTTTAAGTTTGACAAATGATAGGGGTACTCATTTCCTTAATGAGACTATCACCATATTATTGGATGAATTCATGGTTACACACCATAGGAAAAATCCTTATCACCCTTAGGAAAATGGAACTACTGAGGCCTTCAACAAGATACTAAGCCACACCTTGACCATAATATGTGATGTTGGAAGGTGAGATTGGGATGACAAGGTTTCTGTGGAACTTTAGACATATCAAAAACCTACAAGAGGTTGAATAAGGAAGCACCCTTTTAGCTGGTGTTTGGCATAGAGGTAGTTCCCACCATAGAATTCATGTTACCTTCTTTCTAGATTACATGCAGAGGAGGTCGGCTAATGAACAAGCATTGGAATAATGTACCGATAAATTGATGTAGCTAGATGAGAGGTGCACCATAGAAAGATGGAGTCAGAAGTAAGAAAAATTTAGGAAGAAGGAATGGCATGACATGCACATCAAGGATAAGAAGCTTGAGGTTGGGAAAATGGTACTTCTATATGATTCAATATTTTTGTGCCATCCTAGAAAGCTAAAAGTGTATTGTTTGGGACCGTATGTAATCTCTCATATACTAGATTGAAGTTTGTCACTAGAGGTGCTAATGGAACATGGTTTCTCGGTTAATTTAATGGGAGTAGGATAAATCCCTAATATAAATAATACTTATTGGTTTTTGTAATAAGGCAATATTTCCACTTAGATTAGGTTTCCATTAATGTGTTTCCTTTATATTTGTTTTCTTCATCGTTGTTATGCTTTGTATATTTAGTTCAGTGTTTTGTGTAATAAGCACACTTGCATGCCAAAAGTTGATTACAATTTAAGTGTTTTCATGCACATAGGACCATATATACCCTTAGTGTGGGGTGGTTTACATACAAGGTTCATTACCAAGTTGAATATAGTTGATTGTCATCTGAAGATGGGTATGCATAAGGAAACTTTTGTGCAGGTGCTTTTTGGAAGGGTGCAAATAGAAAAAAATTACTCCTAAATGAAGACCACAGATGGAAAATGGATACATAGTATAACATGAGGTAGGTTGTAGTAGTGGAAACTAATTGGAAGAAGGTGCAGTCGTGAAGTACTTTAGCGTATATGGGCATGCAGAAGGAGGTCTGCTGAGCCAAGAAGTAGAAGGTACACCAGAAGGTTATGACTGTGGCATGGAAATGAGCAATGTGAAAACATTGATGAATGATGCATTAATGTTGGGATTGGTGGTAGGTGAAGGAGAAATAAATGCGATAACTTTTAAAAATCTATATAAGGGTTATGAGGCCATTTTTACCTTTATGATTATGAATTCTTGAGCGAGTTGTTTCTGAGCAAGCTAGCTAAGATAGTTGTGAAGAGTGGAGAGCTACGAACTAGTTGGGTTGGTCATATATGTGAACAAGGAACTATTATGCTCCATTTTTTGAAGTGTTTGAGTAAGGCGAAGGTGTGTGGGAAAGGATATTGATGGTTAGGGTTTGATTTCAAGATAAGGCACAAGGAACCAAGTTACGTGAGCTTGGGGAGGTAAGGGCACACATATTTTTATTGAAATGGCACCCAAGAGAGCACCGAGAGTGGCCACGAAGGAGAAAAAGAAAAAGGAGGTCAAATTTGAGGTAGACGACACTCCTAAGAATTTTTCTCATAAATGAAATACCAGAGGAAGTGATCATGGGTGTGATTGGGATTCCCATGTTTTTGAAACAAATTCAGCGATTACAACCATAAGACAAATAATAACAAGGAGTTGGACACTTTGTTGAATAATAAGACAAACTAATGAACAAAAATGAGATTCTGTATACCACGATTCGGGGAGAAAATTCTAAGAAAGGGAAAGCACTTTGTTAATTCTCACAATCCATGAGGGAAAGAAAATAATTGACTAGGAAAAATCATCATTGATATCTTGCATCATCAATTACTTCAAGTACCATATTATAAGAATTTATTCATGGATTTTTATGTATTCTATGCATTGGTGAACACAAGATAGTTTAGGAGCCTGAAACTTGTGCATAATGTTTCCCAAAAGGATCCTATGTATGACAGGTATCCGCACTTGGTTATGAAAGAGATCAATCAAAAAAATTCAATGGTGAATGATGTTTTTACTATGTATGTTGTTAGATTATTGTAGGGAAACCCACATTCAAGATTGCTTACACATGTCATTTCTCAAGTCAGAAGGTATGGATCTTAATTCATTCAATTTTCAACCTTTTCATATATAAAATTGTCAGGTTTTGAACTTGCTCCACATATATTTCCACACTACCTAAGTAATATGATTTTCTCATTGAGTTTTGTAGATAAATCATTCATCTTATTCATAAGATAAGGAATAAGAAGAAAAATCTAGTTTCCTTCCCTATCTCACTAGGGATTTTCTCTTGTAAGAGTGCTCATGATGTTACCAATATGGAAGATTCCCTATCTCCTATGAATATTTACTCATAAAATCTAAGGAAATATTTTTATATCCGAGATGATTTAGACACATTTCGCCTACCTGATCTATATCATGTCCCTCAAATTGAAGATTTTTGGTGAATTGTGTTAATTATTTTAAAGTGCAATAACGTGATCACATGAGGATGAAATTTGAGAAAATGAGAAAAATCAAGTTCAACTAGTATGAAGGTGGTGTTCAAGAGGACAAAACTTAAATATATGATCCAGAGTGCCCTTTCATGGAATCTTCTCCTCTCTTCCAAGTGGTTTATATTGTTTACGAGTCTAAAGATAACAAGGAGTGCACAAAGGTTGTGATAAAATGGTCAAAGGAATGGTATAGGAGAAAGAGGGTTTCTCTCATCTCATCTGAAAAATTTCCTTCCCTTTAGAGATAAAATTCTTACCATTATTATTACAGGGAAAAGATAAAGCTCCTATTTTAACTCAATTAGGAGAGTGATCAAAGTAAAAATTGGTTGAACTTGAGGCTCCTCACTATAGGAGGTTCCATAATAAATTGAGAATAGTGGAATATACTATAGTTGATATAGAACAAGGGAGATTGACTGATGCATGATCCATAAAATTCTACTTTGGAACTATATGAATCACACAACTATGTTGTTCTAGTTTCAACTTTGGAAAATGACATATTTTCTTGGAAAATTAGAGCTTCATGATTGATTATCTAGTGTTATAGAAAGGAAATTGCAGAGAAGGAAATAATTCAAAACTTCAACACCAACAATATTATCCTGGAAACCTCCAATGGAGGAAAACCCGATCGGGAAGGGAAACTACTCTTTCTTCCCATTTTTATTGGTCTTATATGGATAATTATAGATTACAATAAGTATGAAAATAAGAAACAATGTAAAACTTCTCTCTAATTACTTGCTTGATCTATTTCTACACCTTGCTCCTACAATTCCATTCTAGCATTGAAGATCTTTCTCACTACTCTCATTAATCTCGCTTCTTGATCTCTCTCGGATCTTTGAATTCCCATTATCTTTCTCCTTTCATTCATTTATAGGACTTCTCATGTCCTCCTATGCATAGGAGGATGTGAAAGGGCATGGAAGGAGAAATGATATGGTTGGGAGCTTGAAATTCAAGTCCATTCACGTTCCATTCTCCTTTTTGTTCGAAAGTGTCATGACTACGCCACGAGAAGACCCTACGGTCTCAAGACCACCACCCTAGTTGGGTGGTGGTTTCAGGACCACCACTACTACTGCAGTGGTGGTTCATTCCAGAACCTCTGTTTACCTCATTTTATTCAATTTTCTTATTTCTCCTTCTGGTGCTGATGGAACTGATGGAGTGGTGTGTTTTCTTGGATCCCTATGTATCATACATCCCCTACTTAGGAGGAATTTTTTCCCACAAAATATTACTTAGGGAGTGGTAGAGGAATCAACTCCTTCTCGTGCTCATTCGAGTACCACCTGGGTCTTCCTTGGTGTATTCTCCCATCCAACCTAGTAATACTCTTGTGGATCTATGGTTTTTGCTCCAGTGCTACATCCTCCTCCAAGTTTCCTCAAGTAAAATACTCTTTAGAAGTTATCTTTTGTATCTTTCCTTCTTTGTCATGCATAGATGGCATTAGTGGATATAAGCTCTAGCAACTTACTATCATGTACATCTACATGAAGTATGTCCTGAAGGTTTCTTCTCTAACTTTGATCAAGTATGGCGAAGGTCACATACTATAGTGGTTTAGTCATTCTTTCTTTTAGTTTTCTCTTGAGATAGATTAACCGAGTCCTCTCCAAGTATGTTGTTGCTATAGTGACCACAATTCCTTGTATCTCCTCTTCTTCTTGCTGCCCCACTTTTAGGTCCAGTGAATCCGTAGGTAGATATGGTGACTGCATAGCAAAAGTTTGTTTTTATCCTTCAATGATAAGTTCCTATGGTGTCTTCTTTTGTAAAAACTAACAAGTGCTATCTAAATTCTCTATACTTTGGTTAGAAATATCAATGCTCTCATGTCCATTTTTTTCTTCCAATGAAACAAAACAAAATTGATGATTTTCCTAAATAAGTTTTGGTGCTTGGTTTGCATTTACCATATCCTTATTTGATTTTCTCTGGTGTGCCTAGATGTTAAAAATGACTCCATCCTTGACCCATCTATACTGGTTCTCCCTCATTGTGAACATAGCATCCCTAACATACAAGTAAGGACTTCCGAAGACAATGTAAAATGCATCAAGTGGAATAATATCAGCCTCTAATACATCTATGTATTGTGTATTTATCCCAAACTGAAGCTTACACTTCCTTGTAACTTTTATTTCTACACCCTTCTTCACACATCCCAGTGGGTATGGATGTGGATGTGCATAAGTCTCTAGACCAAGTTTTCCTACAACTACATCTAAAATGAAATTTTATTGAGAACCAGAATCTACTAAATCATTTACCTTAGTCTTCTTGATTTGGATTTTGATTTGAAATAAATTACTCTCATCTCTTCTTTTGTTGGCCCATACATGTTAGTGTCCATCCATCCTAGCCTCTCGTCTACATCTAAATCTTTCTCAATATCCACCTCTATTTCTATCTTCACAATGGCCATGGATTTCCGGAATCCTTGGTTCAGCTTCTTTGGGTTTAATTACGGATACAAATTCCAACATGTGGTATCGGTATGTCGATTTACATCACAATTATTATAGAAATTCTTAGGATCTTTATAAGTATGTAAAGTAGTAGTGGCATGTTTACATTTCCATTTACCTCTGCGACTTGTCTTCCTTTGTTCTTTATCCCTGTTGTTCTATTGACCGATATCCCCTTGGATCTATTTATCCTTGTTTCTTCTCATCATCACCGTAGTATGTTTGTATACAAGCTTCATTCATATCCTTGGGATTGGTTAGAATGTCCTCATCTTCCAAGTCTATATTATGCAACATGAGTTGTCTCTAAAATTCTGTAGTGTAGTCTTACACACTTTGACCGTTGCCCTGTCTAAAGTACTACCACTTAATCATCATGTCAGTCTTATGGCCAATAGGATAGAAGATAGCTCTAATCAATTCTTTAAAACCTTTCCAAGTACTTGACAATAGGACATTTCTTATTGACACAAGTGGCTAGATGGGTTTACCACCAAACAAGAGCATGACCTTCCATTTTGAGATGTGTAAAGGTGATCCTTTGTTCCTCAATGACATTATGCACACTAAAGTAGAATTCCAAATGTTTTAGCCATTTATCTAGTAATTATGCATCTACTTGTCCTTCAAAATTCTTTATTTCCACTTTCATTTCAACTTTAAAAGGTGTATGTGTAGATTTTACCTTCTTTCTTAAAATTTGTGTCTCCTCATGCTCTTCCCATTATTCCTATTCGTGGCTATTTCCAATACCAATTTTTTTGTCTAGTGCTTGAACCAATGATTCCATGGAATCTTGTTTAACCAAAGTTGTCTTTTGTAGATCTGAAGTCTCTTCTTGTTTCCTATGTAATCTATCCATCATGGTCTCTAGCATCTCGACTCTACTGACAATTTATCTTCCTCCATTTAAGATCAAACTCTTTGTTTCCACTTCTTCGTAGAAATATATAGCTCGAAAGGTAAAACTTCTTCACCTTTAGACCTTGTTACTTGTTTTACAAAATCATAAGAAAGATTTGAATACTACAGTCCCCGATATATAATCAGCTCGATACCAAAATGATCCGTAAACTTCTATTTTGGAACTCTACGAATCACCCTATGTTTTCTACTTTCAACTTTGGAAAAGATAATTTTTCTTGGAAAATTAGAGCTTTGTGATTGATTATCTAGTGCTATAGAAAGGAAATTGCAGAGAAGGAAATAATTCAAAACTTCAACACCAACAATTTTATCCTAGAAACCTCCAATGGAGGAAAACCATTCAGAAGGGAAAATACTCTTTCTTCCCACTATTATTGGTCTAATAGAGACAATTACAGATTACAATAAGTATGAAAAGAAGCAAAAATGTAAACCTTCTCTACAATTACTTTCTTACTTTGTTTCTACATGTTGCTCCTATAATTCCATTCCAGCATTGAAGATATTTTTCACCGCTCTTATTAAAATATACTTCTCAATCTCTTTGGATCTTTGAATTCCCATTCTCTTACTCCTTTCATGCATTTATAGGCCTTCACATGCCATCATGTGCACTGGAGGATGTGAAAGGACATAGAAGGGGAAGAGACACGGTTGGGAACTTCAAATTCACATCCATTCACATTCCATTCTTCTTTTCTATTTGAAAGTGTCATGACCGCCATCCTGATCATAATGGAGGTCTCGGGATCAATACCCTTATAGGGTAGTGTTTCTAAAATTTCCTCTCTACACAGAGTGGTGGTTCCTTCTAGAACCTCAGTTTACCTCATTTTATTCACTTTTCTTGTTCCTCCTTCTTGTTGCTGATGGAACTGATGATGTGGTGTGTTTTCTTGGATCCCTATGGATCAATGCATCTCTCACCCAAAAAAGTATCTAAGTTTATCTTCTATTATTTCTGCATTGACCCCACATGTTAGCATGTTTCTTTCCATTTGAAGAAAGAGGCTCTAATCTTGCCAACTTGAGAGCCAGGAAATTTGGAGATTCTTCCCTAGGTACATGAGATTGCAAAAAATAATATCACATGGTGCAATAGGTGACCATTACTGATTTCTCGACTATCACCTCAATGGTCAAAGGGAAGAAAGGAATATTAGCTATATTGGCTTCTCACTTTTTATTGGCGTCTCGGGTAATCGGTATGTAGAGTTAGCTAGGCCAAAGTTTTCCAATCCCATCAAAGAAATGACTCCATCCGAATATGAAATGAGAAAATTCCCCTAGGACCCAAGACACATGAGGGTTGTGTTCACTTGTTTCTAGAGTCTTCCACTCTCTTTATCATGACAATACAAGAATACAAAGAGAAGCTTGACCGTAAAGAAGACTATATCAAGACCATCACTTCATATATGTAGGTTCTTTTGAATCCAAGTGTTTCCATAGGTCTCCCAGGTCAAAGAAGTTACTCCAATAAGTAGCTTTGACCTTAAGTCCATCAAAAACAAAAGGGTTCACCATGCAGGGAAAACTGAATGAAAATTGGGTGAACATGATATTAGAAATGGAGAAGGTGTTACTACCGGAAATGTTGACATTGTACAAGTACATGGATGCCATGGCCATGAAAATAATCACAACATGAGAAGAAATTTATGCAGATAAGTATCAATAGAATCAGGTGTATCTATTGGTCATGGATATATGTAAGGTAAAATCATTCCTCCTGATAAAAAAATGTGTATTCTCTTCAACATCGATGGCTTGTATCAATTATAGCCTCAATCATTGGCTTCTTACTATGAAATGATAAAACATGTTATTAGTGAGATTTATTCATATGATAACGAGGTTAGAAATATGTATAAGGATGTCCATGCTCAAGTACAAAAGCTTGGAGTTCCATCCACAAATGAAGACTATTCAATTTATGATTTGTTGAAGACTTTTGAATATCTAGTACAAAAATGCCAGAAATCCATTCTTGATCAATGAAGAAACATTGGAGTATCCGACGGATGTAAGGGTGGTAATTTCCAACACGTAAAATATCCCCAATCTTGGTATTCTAAATTTAGGAACATTAACTCTCTCATAGAAATTTGGATCAAATCACTCAATTTTATTCACATCCCAAAAGCTTACAAAGTGACACTTACAGTGAGAGAAAAGTTTAGCAAGCAATTCAAAGGCATTTATATTTCACATGTGAATCTTTCCAAGAATCCATCAACAATAGGGCTTTCATTGAAATAGTTCTCTCACCCCCTTTCTCTCTTCCCTTCTTCTATCTACCCCTTTCTTCCATGTTATATTTCTTCATTGGGGGTTATAATTTTTCAATTTTTTCTATTCCTATTTTGTCTTATTAATTTAAATATGACTAAGGTTTGTAATGTAATAAGTTACCCTTAATTTATAAAATGGGATTGAACTCTATTCCTAGGAATATAAAAATTCACATGTCATAAAGGGACAAATGAAAAGTCATGTAGGGGTTAGATAAAGATTCATTATATAATATATAAATTGTAATGGCACCCTTAGTCTTAGGGATTTTCAATTTTGTATGCTTATGAGAGAGTACTACTTGTGAAAAATAAAAATAAATATCATTTTTTCTAATTCCCTCCTTATATGTTCTTCCATTTCCTACTATGTACAACTTCATTAAAACATCAATGAAAGAGAAAGGATTTTCTTTCCTTTTTTGATAAAGAGATTACTAACATTTTGTGTTCATAATCTTATCTTTTCTTATTGCTATTAATATATTTGTTTTATTTTTATCTATGTGTGTTGAATTATTCTACTTAATGGTTATAGGAATATGATTTTATAGCTATAATATTAATCCCCCTCTCTCTTTTCACACTCCCTTTCCTACTCTCTCACCAAATTCCTCCTCCCTTGCAAGTAATTGCAAGTTTTTTCATGGTTTCGGTGGAGTGTTCTTGTATGATCTCCAACCTCTAAGGCCAACATAAATTTTCATTTCATTCACTCATAATAAATGGAGCTACACCATATAAGTAGAGGAACCTAGAAACTCAAAGTATTGATAGATACCCACTAATTTGTCTACTTAGAAAATTTTCTTGCCAACATTTTTTGGCATCCACCATGGGATAGACTTGACAATATTTTTCACCGAAAATATGAATCATAAGAAAATACCAAAAAAATGTATGTTGAAGACTCACAAATCCTTATGTCTCATATCCATGGATATTCCTAGTAACCCTCCTATCCAAAGGCCTAAATTTTTATTATACATCCAAGAAGACATTATATCCGACTTGAGGGAAGTTATCGACAAGAAAAAGAAAAATTTCACATTACTTCATTGTTACCAAAGTGCTAAATACTTTGAAGAAAAATACGTTGAAGAAAGGGAAGGAGCGAGACAAGTACAAGCACAAAAATAAGAGTTTGAGTTCATCTCAAATCTACAAGTCGGCGAGATAGAAGATATACCGAGATCACAAAGGAAATAAGCAAATACCAACCCAATCTTTGAAGAACTTCAATGAAGGAAATAATTAATCATAAATTCAAGGCCCTCCATTCCTCTTCAAACTTATTTCAATGGTTTTCCAAGTGATGTCAACCCATTGGACATAGAATTTCCAAATCGAGGGAACATTTTTAAAAATTTTGATGTGGAAACTAAAGAAGAACCTAAAGCAAAAGTTGAAGTATAAGCAATAGTTAAAATTAAAGTAGAAAGAAGAGCTCAAGAAAGATTAGAAGTGAGTGTTACATCCAAAATGGAAGAAATATCAAGAATCAAAATGGATTATGAATATATAATTATTGATGAGGAGAGATCGAGAACCTATTTTACCATGGGGCAGAATACACGCCCACTTGTATTGCCACAACCATTTCACAAGCTGCCAAGAGGCTCAAGGAAAATATTTCTGAAGTTCGAAAGTTCAAGGGAGAAGGCTCACAACTCCTGGGGAACATGTAGTGACCTTCATCACCACATGCAATATGCTAGGTATTGAACACATATTTATCTATCATTTCTTTTGTGGAGTCTTTGTAAGACAAATTGGCAAAAAAATCTAAGTTCTACTAGCAATAACAATCACTTATTGGGACGATATAAGAATTTTATTTGAAGATAGATTTAATTCTATGAAATATTTCCATTGACCTCTTAGTATAACTAGTGCATATTTAGAAATAATATAATGAAGGAATGAGGGATTTCATAGTAAGATACAACAAAGTGCTCAAGAGGATACCTCTTGAAGCCATGCCCTCGAATAATAATTTAAAAATATTCTTTATAAGTGCTCAACTACCTGAAGTTGGGTTTATTCTTAGAAGGTCTTAGCCTATAACTTTGAAGGAATCTTAAGAATGCATCATCAAGTAAAAGGATGATCTGATTTTATCTGAAAAAGTAAACAACTTGAATAGTAAAACAAAAATCCAAATTTATAATTCCACTCCCATGGATCCCATGATTAAAAAATGGCCAATGATATAATTTCTCTCAATAATAAAATCTCTAAAATGACCATAAGGAATGTGTCAAATAATACCAATCTCTTGAAAAGGCAGAGGATAGCTCCTCCTCCCCATAGGATTTCCCTTGAGGAACTACCAATCAATGCAACATATGACGTAGAAAAACTAGAAGAAGTAGAATTCGAGTAGATAGAAGAAGAAAATTAATATGGAAGTCTACTCAATATTAATGAGACTCAAGGTGATGTTCATAATGGTCTCATTAAATACCACTAAGTGAGTGAGGATGATGATGATGAAGAAGCACCAAGCTTCTCTCATGTGTCATGTTTAATCACTCCTAGTATAACAAGGAGATACCTCCCCAAAAATTGATACAAAGGAGGATCCTTCGGTAGAAGTTCCATAAAACAAAATCATCAATAGAAGATCTCCACTTCTGCCATTAATGTATTTATCAAAGGAGAAACTGGACCCGATAACTAGTAATAATCTAAGCGGCATTAAAAGTAAGTCCTCTGAAATTTATCCTAGTTTAAAATATACTTTTAGAGTTAATCCTTCACCTAATGATAATATTGTAAAATCCCCTAGGACTCAAACAAATTCAGCCAGTCCTTCTCCTTATAAAACCACTACTTCATCTACCATATATACTCAAGCTCCCAATGTAGCACCATATTTGAAATTAAAAACCTTTTTTTTCCCGAAACATTGAGTTCAACCACCTTAGCTCCATTTGATTACATCAAACATGCAAGCAAGACCAAAGTTCAAATTACTGAAATTGAATATTTGTAGATATACTCAGAGCATTTCAAGAGGTTTGGAAATGTTTTCTAGAGTGGTATCCCAAAATCCAACATTGTGAATACTAGTCCTAAGGTCCTACTACCAACACCACTCACATATCCTTCACAAAAATATTGGCACTAAGTGCATCTAAATATAATAAGGTAGAACCCTTTTACTTATCCATCCTAATCAAAGGTGACCGATTAAATAAGCGTATTATATAATCCGAGCCCTCGACAATGTAATGCCCATCAAAATAGCCAATTCCTTAGGAATTACTCGATAGGTGAAGAATGGATCTTATTATTCTATAGAGTCCTAAGAAGTTCCATTCGTGGGAAGGATTAAATATGCATAAGTGGCCTTGCTGGACTTTGTAGAGAAGAATGTATTTCTCACCATCTTGGTGGAAGACATTTCAACATCCATTGGTATGATATTGAGTTTATGATTTTGTAGATATCTAAGTGGTGAAATTTGAATCTATTTGTCCTCAATGACCATTATAGTAAAGGGGGACATGGATAAGTCTCTACCTATGTAAAAATGAAATATATAGTCTAGAATTCATAGGACCCGAGGCAAAAATATTTTTCCAAGATAGTGGGATGGGGAACTATTTCCTCACATTTGAGAGAGATGAAAAGCTACCCTTCTTTACTAAGGATGAACATGATCAGATGTGGACCATAAATTTTCATGGAATTCATTCAAGTGTCGGATTAAGAGCTGGAATTTTCTTGACCTCTCCCTCGGTGAATTCTTCCCATTTTCATATAAGCTACAATTTGAAAATACTAACAACATTATAGAGTATGAGGCTCTTCTCCTCGAAATGGATACTACGAGTGTAAGGGAATAAAAATATCAAGTGTCTTGGAGATGCCAAAGTGATAGTAAAATAGGTGAAAGACCAGTATCAAGTTATAAAACCAAGTCTTAGACACTATAAAAACATAGTATAGGACTTCATTGAGTCTTTTGATGCTTTCTCCATCCAATCTATTCCTCGAGACAAGAAAAAAAAGGAAGACTCTCTCTTTGTCTCAGCTTCATTAAGTAACTCCACATCTACCCTTTAATAAGAACAAGGTGTATTGTTGAGATGGTTTTCAAACCAAGTGTTCCATAAAATGTGAACCATTGGCAAGTCTTCAATGATGATAGTTAACTTCTTGACTTCTTGAAGTAGAAAGATAAGTACAACAATCTCTTCTATGAAGGAAGTGAAAATCCACACCAGTCGAGTCGATGGCATAAGAAGATAGGGAAGAAATTGAAGGATTTGATTCATAAGGAGTAATTAAGCTCAAAGGGAATAATATTCCAAAGTTCTTGGTTTCATTGGAATATTTGTTTGAAAAACATGATCAGTTCATTAGAAGAAAGATCCAAATAATCATCAAGGTACACAACCGAGTTCAAGAAAGAAACACATGAGAACTTTAGAGTAACCCAGAATGGTGAATATTAGAAAATTATGCTCTCCTGAAGAAAAATAAGTTTCATTTCAGTGTTGAATAAATTTTTTTGATGTCTTGGCATATTCCTATGAGGAGTTCAAATATTTTCAATTGAAAGAAATGTACAATTCTATTTTGATAAAGTTATAAGTCAAGCCTTTTAGGAAAAAGTAATGACCCTATAATCTAAATATAGTTTATAACATCAAGGAGGAGTTACTAATTATGCTCAATGAAATAATTATCTTTCCTATCCACCACTTCACATTGGTAGCTAACATTTTTCTAGTCTGAAATAAAAAATTTGGAAATAAGGATTTGTGTGGACTTTCGCAAATTGAATAAGGAATCCTTGAAGGAAAATCACTTATTTCCAATCATGGATCATATTTTGCAATAATTCATAAGATGTGAAATTCTATAATTGATAGGTGGCTTTTGGGGTATAATTAGATTAAAGTGGAAGAGGAAGATAAAACCGAAAACCTTCACAACACCCAAAGGTACTTTTGCATACACCAGAATGCCTTTTGATTTGATCAATGCAAGAACAATATTTCAAAGGGATATGGATCTAGCATTAAAATACATCAAGCATTATATTATAATTTACTTATATTATATCACTTTCTTCTTAAAGAAGTGAGGAGACCATATACACCATCTTGAATAAGTACTCATAAGATGTAGGAAGCATGGAATACCCTTGAATCCTAAAAAGTGAATTTTAAGGGTTATTAAAGGAAAATCCTTGGGCACATTGTGAATAATTAGGGAAAATATTTATCTATAAAGGATAAATACCATTCAAGAACTATCATTACCAATGAGAAAAAGGGATTAGATTCCTTCTTTGGCAAGGTCAACTTCTTCCGACTCTTTATCCTAGACTTTGTCTACTTGACGATACACATAACTATCACGATGAATCCACATACTAGTTTCAAATGGAACAAAGAAGGAAAAATATAATTTGAGGTGATAAAAGAAGCAATAAAAAGGCTCCCACTTTAGTGTACCCATATTTTGAAAATGAATTCATCTTGTATTGTTATGCTTCAGAGAACATGATATCATTCATTTTGGTGCAGAAGAATGAAGAATGTCTTGAATCTCTCATTGACTTCATCAGATCACCTCTAAAGAATCATTAGCTGAAATATAACCAGTTGGAGAAGCATCCATATTTCATGGTCAAGGTGGTAAAGAACATTTAGTTCTACATTCTTAACTCCCACATTGTGGTAATGGTGCTAGGATTCACTATCAATTCCATTCTCACTTAGAAAGATCCAAGAATAAAAGGATGCAATTGGATGGAGAGAATTTAGGAGTATGATTTGGAGATCAAGCCTTCCAATCTAATCAAAGGTAATGGATTATGTAGATTATTTACTGAGAATATAATGTGTTTGTAACTAAAAGCGTATATGATAATGTCAGTTTTGTGAATGTTTTAGTAAGGCCTTTCCTCAATTATTTTTGTGAGCATGAAAAATGAATGGTATTCAAACATTGCTTATATCCACGACTGCGATGAGTTCCCTTCTCACCTTGATCACAAACAAAAGAGAAAAATCAAGCTAAGGGAAGTGTTGGTGAGGAAATTTGTCGGTGGAAAAACTTGTGGATTCCTTTCCAACTCTCTAGGAATCTAAGTCCCTCTACTTAACCGGTGCAGCTACCATATATGCATGTGCATGAAAAGGTGGATTTTTATTGTGGCCTTTCAACCGAGGATCCAACAGGGGCACTCCACTAACCCTGTAGAAAAGCTAGCAATCTCTTGTTAGGGAATACTTTTTCTAAAGGTGGGAAAGGGAGTGAGAAATGAGATAGGGAAACTAATGTTGCGGTAGGAAATCAGATTCCTACACATATTAGTTAGAAACTTTAACACATGAATTTATGAGAAGAAACTACCCCGCAAATGGAAATAGGACAAGATAAGATTGTGAACTCAAAGTTTCCAAAATCTCCTCATCAAAGAGGCTACAAAATCCTTCTTCTTATATTGATGCTTAAACAGGAGTTGTACATAATGTGGGAATGGAAGAAATTTGAGAATGGAGGAAAGTAGAAGAAAATGGCTATTAGAAAATGGCTATCTCCTTTTCTTTCTCTAAGTACAATGCACTCGTGATTTACAAGTCAATTACCAATGCTCTACAATGGCGTGAAGAAGCCATTAAATATATTGCAAGAAACGGTGAAAACTTATTCTTTGTTAGCAAGAAATGGTTTACAATATTTTCAATCATTTGCATCCATTCAGATTCTTGATTTGCGAAGGAACACCAATGGTGGAAAAAACTAGACTTTTCATAAAGCAGCCATTACACTCATTTTGTAACTTTGAATTTAATTTGTTCATCTTTCCTTTGAAACGTTAAACCAGAGCTATCCACATGGGAGAAATTTCTTGGAGTGCACGTGGAGGATGCCTTTTACATTTTGTGACTTTATAGAGATTTGGAATATTTTACATTTTTAGTCCACCCTTCCGCTTTTCATATAAACCTAACACATGGCTTCACTTGGGTGGAGACAGAGTCACGGGTCACTTTTATAATTTTACCTTTTTTCAATGTGGCCTCAAAAACAAAAATTGCTTCGCCATCCCACCTCCCTACTTTGACTCTTTTGATGCGGGCTTAATATTTGAATTTTTCTGTGGTGTGCCGGGGCTGCAGATCACTTTTTAACTTTAAGCCCCTTTAATGAAAACAAGGCTCAAATTCTCAAATCTCCCCAACTATCCACTTCCTTGCCTTGACTCTTTTTATGCGGGCTCAACATTTGACTTTTTCCCTCTTGGAAATAAGGCTCAAAACTGAAATTTTTTTGAAGATCGACCTCCCCACTTTGACTTTCGATGTGGCTCAATATTTGACTTTTTCCCTCTTAGCATGATCGGGCTACGGGTCACATTATGAATTTTCACCTTTTCACCACAATGCCTCAAAATAAAAAAGGATCTACCATCCCATCTTCAATTAGATATGTCCATGTACCCATGGATAATGGAGTCAAAATTTGATGAGGAAGAAAACACCCGTCCTTCATGACTATGGAAAAATGCAAAGAAGAAGAAAAATCCACCATTTCGTGCCCGATTTTCAATTTTTTTCATAAACCAAGGAATTTAAAACAATAAAAGGTTTGATGATCCATGGCCATAGAAATATTGACAATTTCATTCAAATGAGGACAACAATAAAATTTTCACATGTCCAGACAGGAAAATGGAAAATTTATCAAAACATGCAGACTGGAGAGTTTAAACAACTTCAAAGCATGAATTTATCTATCTTTTCAGACTTCCAACTTTACTTGAACACTTCTGGAGGGTGTGAGCTCAAAATTTTCAAATTTGACTTAAAAATGAGGGGGGGATTTTGAGGGCGACAACAGCTGGCTCTAGCTTGGGGACATGACATGGACTGAACATAGTGAAGACATGACATGGGAATCCAGAATCTTAATATCTAGACCCTGTAATTCGTTGACTAGTGCCTTATCCATTGGGCCTTATAGAATCATATAAAATTTCAAGAAATAAAGATCAGAAGAAGGAAACACACAAGCACACAATGGAAAGGAAACACATGACATGCAATAGAAGGGGAAACAAAACCACATAATGGAAAGGGAAACACACCTATGGTACAAGGCGGGGGAACAATCCACTTTCACTGATGATACAATTTCAAGTATTTCCCACTCGAGGCAATTCCAATGGATTTCCATCCAAATATGAGAGAATAAAAGTGTTCTCGCCACAAGCTTCATGAATCTGGAATGGGTCGATCCATAATGAATCAAACTTTCCATGACTACCTTTTGGTTCTCTTCGCTTATCCCATAGTAGGATGAAGTCTCCAAGTTTGAATTCTCTTGTCTTCACCTTCTTATCAAAAATATTCTTTAATTTTAATTAGTGCTCCTTAATGTGATCCACCACTTGGATTCTATTTTATTCTAGCTTCTCAAGAAAGAGGATCCTCTTGTTAATGGAATCCTTGTACTAGCCATCTTCTATTCCCTATAGCAGCTTGAGAGTTGGCATCTCGATCATGAGAGGAATTTCTACTTCAACTCCATACAACAATTTGGAATGGTGACATACCTATTTCCTTCTTGGGAGTGATCTTATCTACCCACAATGCATCATACAAACTTTTGTGCCAATTCCTTTGATTCTTACAAGCTTGCGGAAAATGGTCACAATGTATTTATTTCTTGATTCGGCATGTTTGTTTCCTTGTAAATAGTAGTTAGAAGAATGAGATAGGAGATCTCGTAGCTATAGCAAAACTCAGTCAGCTCTCTTGAAGAGAAATAAGTAGCATTATCTACTACAATCTTCTGTGGCACTCCAAAACGGAGTATGATATTCTCCTTGATGAAGTTGCATATTGTTTTAGGTGTTGACTTGTTTGGCTGAAATGGCTTCCACCCATTTGGTGAAGTAGTCTGGTGTTGTGAGTACATAGGTGTTCCCTACACTTGAGTGAGGGTTCAGAACACCAATGAAGTCTAGCCCCCACTATTTAAATGGTTCTTCAATAACCACAAGCTAGAGTGGTAATGGTGAGTTGTGGTCTTCCAATGCTGTTGGCATGCTTTGCATTTAGAAACCTAATATTGAGTATCTAAAAGATGGTGGGACAATAATACCTTCCTCAAAGGATTATTTTGTGTGGTGACCATTGCTGAAAAATTTCCACCACATGCTTGATCATGGTATGCTTTAAGAAACCTTTTTTGTTTCTCTTTATCTACACACACTGAGGAAAAAACCATCCATGCCTCTTTTTAAAGCGCATGATTCCAAATTAAAAATTTAATTACCTTCAGCTTGAGTGTTTTTATTTGCTTGTAATCAAGATGGGGAGGGAATTCTCCATAAGTCAGGTAATAGGTAATATCATCATACCACTCATCAATAGTGGTGACAAAGAGAACACGTGGATTGTCTTACGAACAAGTTGAGTAAGAACAATATTCTTTTCCATGTTGAAATTTGAGTGTTTCATCTTTAGCAATTAAATTACACAAGCCATTTCCCCTTACCAGATTAGAGGGGAAAATCTCCAAGTAATATTCTTGAGTCTTTGTAATCAAATTTCCTCTTTTAGCTCTCGGGATCCCGCTGTGTCAAGATGGACTTGATTGCACCTTTGCTTGGGACCATCACCACCGTATGGGAATTGAGGATGTAAAACTGAAGTTTTTTACAGCCTTGACCATTGTATAGGCATGTTTATCCAATTGTCTATATTTTATCTCATGATTCTTCAAAGGAAAACTCATGAAAGCAATAGGTGCTTCCATTCCTTCATCAAATTTACGAACGAGAATGACAGAGAGTGTATGTTCGATGCATAACAATACATGATGAATTCTTTGTTAAAATTTGGAGATACAAGAGTCAGGGCCTTGGCAAGGAATTTCTTGATCTATTCAAATGCCTCCTTCCCTTCATTGTTCCATTTAAAGTTTTCTTATGGTTTCATCATGGAAGTGATGTGTTTTGTCAAATCAGAAAACTCAAGCACAAAACGACGAAGAAAGTTCACCTTTCGAAGAATGAATGAAATTATTTCTTTCTTGTGGGAAGGCTAATGCTTGAATGGATCTAATCCTCTTAGGATCAATGTGTGCTCCACGTTTTTTTCGCAATGTACCCCAATAACTTGCCTTCTGTGACTCCAAAAATGCACTTTTTTGGATTTATTGATATGCCATGTTTCCTACACCTTGCAAGTACCTGTTCCAAGTGATAGACATGATCTCCCCTCTTCTTTGAAAATATTGTGAGATCATCAAGATATATGACAATGCAATGCTTCAGATCTTTGAAATTCAAATCCATCGCCCTTTGGAATGTAGCTCCTACATTGATTAGGCCAAAAGGCATTTTGATGTAGGAAGAAATGCACCAAGGTGTTGTAAAGGTTTTCTTGGTGTGGTCCTCCTCTACCACTTTGATTTGATTATATCATGAGAATCCTTCAAGTAATGAAATCATTTAAGATCCAAAGGATAACTTACAAGATATGGTCCATGATAGGAAGAGAATAATTATCCTTTAGTGATTCTTGGTTCGGAGTTGTAAAAATCTACACATATCCTTATTTCACCATTCTTCTTCCGCACTAGCATAATGTTAGCCACCCACATTGAATGGTGGATGGGAAATATGATCCTTACATTAAGCATATTCATTACCTCCTCCTTGATGGTATTAGAAATCTTTAGGTTGTACGACCTTTGTTTCTTCTAAAGGGCTTAACACCATTCTTTAAAGGAATTGAGTGATGAATTTATCTTGGCTAGAAGGATTTGAGTTCATCATAAGAGTAGGCCAAGACATCCGAGTATTTCTTGAGTGATGCAACAAAAAAAAATTCTTTAGGGGAGTAACATTTTCCAATATTGACCATCCTTGGCTCCTTCGGGGTACCATTTTTCTTTATCAAAATCAGTTAGGCCCCGAGAAGATTGATTTTCTTTATCAATTTTCACCTCCTTCAAAGAAAAGATTATTTAAATTATCCCTTTGCTCTAAAAATGCTATAATATTGTTATCATCATTGAAGACTTTCCAATGATTTGCATTATCTGGTGCACTAGGCCTGAATACCATTTCAATGGTAACTTTGTATTTACCAAAATAAGGATGAGCTATCACTAGGGAAGATGAAAGTACAAGAGAATCATCCTTTTCATTTTGTTCCCTTGGAATAGCTTCAATGGAAAATGCAACAAAAGATTCAATGCAGTCCCACACTCTATTTCTATAATGCTGAAGTCTTTGATTCTTCACCTAATATTGTTGGCGGACCTAATTTACTACAAGCTCTACATCACCTCAGCATCTCAGTTTATTAATTTCCATGTCCTCTATTGCACTCATGCCTACGAGTATTGCTTCATAATCTATAGTGTTATTTGTATTATCAAATTGCAGCTTGTAGGAAAATGGGTACAACTCATTAGAAGGAGAGTACAATACTACACCGATTCAGAGAGCATGCCTTTGGAATGACTACCATAAAATTCCATTGTCCAAATTTGATCTCCCTCTTCCTCCATGAGAAGTGGCAAGCTATCCTCTTTTCTTGATGTGAGGAAGTAGTTTCCTAGCCCAAAATCTTGAAAGAGAATGTTTGCTTTCGGATCATCGGACTTTCGTGATCTTGTGAACTTCATCTTTCTTACTAGTAGAAACTTCTTCATCTCACATTTTTTACTGGGATAGTTACTGAGATGACCGTTTAATTTTTATCTCTCCACCCAGTCTCTACGAAACTCCTACTCAATAGCATACCAACAAATTTTGGGATGTTTGCTACCAATATGGTTAGGAGCACCTTCTTTGTCCGGAAAATCATCTAGTGCTACATGTGCAGCTCTCGATTCTTCCTACCAATGGCACTTGTTTGGATTCCATTGAGTAGCAGGTGAAATTTAACTAGGTCAATGTGATTCCTAGATCATTTGCAACTTTGGTTAACATCACATTGTATGAGGCTATGGAATATATGATACAATTATTTAGCTAGAATCCTTTAATGAGTGATAGGTAGAAAGGTTCAACCCTGTTGGTTTTGGAGGCACCGAGGGATAGCATGTTTTGGGAAGGTGGTGTGGATGGTGTGGGTAGAAAGACTTTAGAATTAGGACTCAAGGATACGGGGTTACCACCATTAATCGTGTGAATGAACCTATCAAATTGGATAGGGTGTGTTTATAGGTATTCTATTTATGAGAGCTAGACTTTGGTTTTACTTGCATGTTTGTTGTTGCAAATCAGCAAAGCACCCCGGATGCAAATCAGGTTTCTAAGTTGATGTTTCGGGCATCCGGTGTGATTGCACAACATTAAAACCTCTCTCCAAGTGTGGGAAATGTAAAATGAGAGAGGAATCTCCAGATTAGAGGCTAGTTCCTCATGCTTCTCTCGATCAAATCTGCTATTTTCACAATTGCGCAGAGGTTTGAATCCTAATCCTACTCTAAATTCCAAGGAGACGAGAGATAGGAAGTGCAAAAATTGAAACTAAACTAATAGGTGATACACCAAAGGAGTGGTGAACACTTCTTGTTCATGAAAATTGACACAATTTCATGAAATGCAACATGAAACATCATACACAGGCTGACAAGATGTAATTAGAGGTCTGAAATGAAGCAAGACAATACAAACAAAGGATTGAAAATTGATCACGCAGTCCTGCACCTTTGTCATTTTCACTGTCAAAATCCTTGCATTTGCAACATCAAAGAGGTAAAAACCTGTTACAATCATGAAGAAGGTCTGATACTTGCAAAAATCACTTGTTGAAGGTGAAAGAAGAAGCTTGCTATCCAAAAAAATGTTCAACCCCCAAAAAATGAGCCAAATCTGGCTTTTTACAATGCATGGGTCGAGCCCAGGAGAGAGAAAACATGTAAAAACATGGGAGCCATTCCCCATTGAATGAAGATGAATTAAAATAGCACGGGCATCCTTACAGACCCATGCCCTAACATTTTTGGCCATGCTGAAGAAGAATACGACCCATTTTGCATTAAAACTAGTTGTTGAAAGCGTCATTTTCGCCATTGCCACGTGCGGAGATGTTTCTTGATTTTATCTCTCCAAACTGAACCAAAATGAAAAAATGACATGGAATATTGTATATAATTTCACCAGACTTTCCATTGATATAAAGAACGTGAAAATCTGAGCTTTGGATCGAAAGTTATGGCCATTTGAAGATTTAGGGCAAAAATAGGGCCAAAAATGGAATGGCGGGGAAAAAATTTGAATTTTACCCCTTTTTTGCATTTTGGAAAATTTTCCAAAAATCCTGTACTCCGCCATTTGGATGACATGTGTCAGGCTCTGATTGGCCATGGGCTCATCCTTTGAAATTTTTCTTTCGGGCCCTTCCTTAAAAATTTTGCCACTTGGACACGTGGCACTATTTTATTGGCTCGGGCCTGAGGGGCGCAATTTGCCTTTGAAAATTTGACATTTTTCACTTTGGGAAAATTTCCCATTTTCCCCACGCCCGCCGGTCTAGGACACGTGGCGATGTCTCATTTGTTGATGGAGGCCATGGGGAAACTTCCATTTTTGATTTTTTCGGCGAATACTTAGCCAAATTTTCCTTTCTCCTCCGCTGGGTCGATGGTGAAGACACGTGGCGCAATTCCATTCGCTGCGGGCCATGCGGGCCAATTTTTTTATTTGAAAATTTTGGCAAAACTTAGCCAAAAAATCTAACTTCTCCCCCGATGCCCGCCATCTCCTTTGGACACGTGGCAGCACGCCATTCGCTGCGGGCCAAATTTCAAAATTTTACCTTGTGCCAAACACTTAGCAATTTTTTCAACTTTCTTCCCCTTCTGACACGTGGCACGTTCTGATTCGTCCGCGGGCCCGCGGGAAAAAATTTTACCTTTGAAAATTTTGACCAAAACTTGGAAAATTTTCTAAGTTCTTCTCTTTTCCCCGCCACTTCCTGGGACACGTGGCGGCTTCCTATTGGCCGCGGGCCTCCTAAGGGAAAATTTCCCACAAAAACTCTGCTGAGCCATAACTTGAAAAATATGAGGAGTTAGGAGGAAAACTTTACCTTTCGGGAAAGCCGAGAGAGAGCTCTATCCAACAAAGTGCCATTTTTAGAAAGATTTGAGTGCCTAAAAATCACAAATAGAGACCGAGGCACAAGAGAGGTAAGAACACAAGGAGTTAGCCACAACAATGAGCAAGAGGGCACATTTTGGATAACATGTTTCAAAAAGTCAAATGGGGTTATAGTGAGTGAGGAAGAGGTTCCATGGAGGAATATTTACATGGTAGAGGTTTCACTACTTTGGGTGTTGAATTATCCTTTTCGAGTGTAAAAATTGGCTCTGAAGGGGGTGAGGGTGTAACTTTTGATTGAACTTTAGATGTTTTTGCAGAACAATGTTTAAAGGAGAATTGTTCTTAGAAACTTTTGAGTGGGAAAAGAATTAGATGACTTACTTGGCGAGTAGTATAATCCCTAACAACTAGTGAGTCTAGTATTTCTTTGGTTGACTCCATAGAAGGTGGTAATGGTGATCCTCTTGATGATTTTATTTTTGTGACCTCTACGGAGGAGAATCTTATTTATTCTTATTATCCTTTACCACAACCATTGAGGATGAAACACCTTTCTGGATTGTACATGAGTGAAAACAACACATGAGAAACTTAGAGCTTCTTCATCATCCTCATCTTCATCATCAACATACTCAATTAGGCCATTATGGATATTAAATTCCTCGACCTCAAGATAGTTTTCATAGTATTCCATATTTTCTTCTTTACTTTCATCAATTTCGCTTCCTCCTCCAGCTCTTTCATGTCGAGAGATGACATTGACTTGTGGTGCTTCAAGAGAAATACAATGAGGAGGTGGAGCAATCCTTGGCCTATCTCAAGGGTTTTGTTTCCTTGAAGCATTCCGCATTGTGATCGAGATAACTTCTTCTTCAAGGAAACCAAATCATTTTCCATTTTTGGAACATCGGATATGTGGTGATTTTTTTTTAATTCTAACCATTTTTATTTCCATTGAGGCCTTTTACCTTTCGGAAAGGATTATATCATCACCAATTTCTATTGCATGGTCTTGAGCTTCCCTTAATGTTTTTCCTTGGGTTCTTCTAAGGAAGAAACTTGTTTCGATGGCAAGGCATTGATGAAGAATCTCTTCAAATTATTTTCAGGAGGCACCACATCTTTAGGGATTCTTCTTATCACTCTGTTATATCTTGCTACAAAGTCTCTCATTAACTCGGAGGTTTATTTTTTCATTTGTACCAATTGGACCAAGAGATCTGACAATCTTCTGTGCTCTTGAACATGTGTTCGAATGCACTTCTTATATCTTCCCAACATGTGACAGACCTCGGGGGTAGTATGTAGAACCATTTGATAACTTTCTCTTGAAGTGAATCCATAAAGATTTAGACTAAAACATATTCATCCTCAACACCCAATACACCACAAGAAGTGATAAATGCTACTACATGCTCTTGGGGAGTTAAGAACCATCCCCTCTAAATTTTGGGAAGTTTTTTCTCGAGCCTCTCGGTAGCTCATGGAGTGGTTGAGCAAGAGCCAGTGGACTGGTGTTTCCTCCCCATGGTACATTAGGCCTACGGGCCTCATGATCATGTTCATGCTCATGATCTTGATCCCCATTTTATTTATGTTTCTAGCTTCCAACCTGTGATAAGGTTTTAGATTCTCTGCTGCTCTTTCATCTACCTCGGCTTGAAGTCTCTCAATTTCTTCGAGTTGAGCTCTTATTTTTATTTTTCTCTCAACTCTCTTTGTCTATCTTCTTCTTCATTCTTTACGTTAGTGAAGTCTACAAGGTTCTCATTGATGTATGAAAATTCACCATCTAAAGGATTGAAAACACTTAGGTTCCCAACGTGACCAATTTCTTGAAAAGGAAGCCTCTCGGATACCAAGTAGCTATTATCTCCTTTTAAGTTCTTCAAAAATGAGATCAATTTGTCGTCCTTGTCTTTGTTACATTAAGTGTATCTTTATCTGTCATCTTGAAAATATATGATTTTCTTTGCAGTGCTAGAAGTTGTCTTTTCCTCTCCAATTTTGTAGCGTGTTCTTCTTCAAGGTCCGAATTCTCGTGACAATGAAGTAGTGTTTGAAACTTTTCTATTATGCCAAATAACTTCCCTCAAATCTAAAGCAACATCTTCTTGGATGTGGAAGAACAATTTGGGTATTTCAACAGGAGGGTTTCCTAGAATATCCATGATTTGAATCCATGTGGATCATATAGCTATTCAAATTCAAGAAATTTTTCTCTTTTTTGAATTTTGAATTTTCTTACCTTGCGGTCACATTTAGGTGTAGATGCTGCTAAATTTTCCCCACGGTGGATGCATAAAAATATTGGCGAGAAAAGTTTTCAAGTGAAGAAACTTGTGGACTCCTTGCCAACACACTGAAATCTAAGTCCCTCTACTTAATCGGTGCAGATGTCGTATATGCATGCACGTGAAAAGGAGGATTTCGTGGTGGCAAGAACTCCAATAGGGGCACTCCACCGATTGTGCCAAAAAGCTAGCAATCTCTTACTAGTGAATACTTTATCTGAAGGTGGGAAAGGGAGTGAGAAATGAGATAGGGAAACTAATGTTGTAGGTAGGAAATCAGATTCTGCACATATTAGTCAGAAACTTTAACACATGCATTTATGAGAAGAAACAACCCTGCAAATGGCAACAAGATGAGATAATATTACAAACTCAAAGTTTCTAAAATCTCCTCATCTAAGAGGCTAAAAATCTTTCTTCTTGTATTGATGCTTAAACATGAGTTGTACATAATGTGGGAATGGAAGAAATTTGAGAATGGAGGAAAGTAGAAGAAAATGGCTATCTCCTTTGCTTTCTCTAAGTACAATGCACTCATGAGTTTACAAGATCAATTTCCAATGATCTATAATGGTGTGAAGAATCCATTAAATATCTTGCAATAAATGGTTATAACTTCTTCTTTGTTAACAAGCAGTGGTTTACAATCTTTTCAATCATTTGTGTCAATTCGATTCTTGATTCGCGAAGGAACGTCAATGGCAAAAAAACCAGACTTTTCATAATTTAGTTGTTACACTCATTTTGTAACTTTGAATTTGAACTATTCATCTTGCCTTTGAAACTTTAAAGTAGATTCATCCACGTGGGAGAAATTTACTAGAGCGGGCATGGAGGATGCCTTTTGCATTTTGTGAGTTTATAGAGATTTGGCATTTTTACATTTTTAGTTATCCCTTCTCCTTTTGATATAAGCCGTGCACGTGGTTTCACTTAGGTGGAGACAAAGTTGTGGGTAACTTTTATAATTTTACCTTTTTTCAATGTGGGCTCAAAAACACAAATTGCTCTACCGGCCCGCCTCCCGCTTTGACTCTTTTGATGTGGGCTTAATATTTGAATTTTTCCTTGGTGTGGGTGGGGCTGCGGGTCACTTTTTAACTTTAAGCCCCTTTAATGAAAACAAGGCTCAAATTCTCAAATCTCCCCAATGATTTGTTTCCCTACCTTGACTCTTTTGATATGGGCTCAACATTTGACTTTTTCCCCTGTTGGAAACAAGGCTAAAAACTCAAAAAAAGCTCGAAAATATACCTCCTTGCTTTGAATTTTGATGCGGGATCAACATTTGAATTTTTCCCTCTTAGCATGATTGGGGTTGCGGGTCACTTTATGAATTTTCTCCTTTTCACCACAATGCCTCAAAATACAAAAAAGGACCCACCTTTCCACCTTCAATTAGATATGTCCATGTACCCATGGATAATGAAGACAAAATTTTATGGGGAAGAAAACATCTGTCATTCGCGACTATGGAAAAATGCAAAGAAGAAGAAAACTCCACCATTTCATGCCCGATTTTCAAATTTATTTAGCGAACAAGGGAATTGAAAACAATACAATATTAGATGATCCATGGCCATAAAAAGATTGACAATTTCATTCAAATGAGGTCAACAATAAATTTTTCATGCGTCAGACAGGAAAATGAAAAACTTATCAAAACGTGCGATCAAGAGTTTAAACAACTTCAAATCATGAATTTATCTATCTTTTCAGACTTCAAACTTTACTTGAACACTTCTGGAGGGCGTGAGCTCAAAATTTTTTAATTTGAATTTTAAAATGAGGGGGATTTTGAGGGCAACAACAGAACCCAAGTTTTTCATATGGGACCATGCACTATATAAGAGGGGACTTGATGGTTACTTTCTAAGGCGTGTAGATAAGAAGCATCAAGAGTAGTTGTTGAAGGCATATAATGATCAAACATGTGATAGAAACTTTTCGTAATGGTAACAACTCATTAAATCCTCAAGCAATTATTACTAATGGCCTACTTTGTTTACAAATTCCCAAGAATGGGTTTCCAAATGTGAATCATGCCAAATGTTTTTGGGAGACCCCAACTTTCGCCCCCCCCCTCAAGTCAAAGTGGTAATTGAAGAACCATTCCAACAGTGGGGTCTAGATTTCATTAGAGTTATGAATCCTTACTAAAACATAGGCCATACCTACGTGTTCACCGCAATGGACTATTTCACACATTGTGTAGAGGCCATCCCTATAAAGCAAGCCAATACCAAAACAATGTGCAACTTACTCAAGGAGAACATCATTGTTTATTTTGGTATCCCACAAAATATCGTGGTGGAAAATGCCACATATTTCTCCTCCAAGGATCTAACTGAATTTTATATGGCTATGAAATTTCTCTGTCACACTCATTAGAATATTACCCATAGGGAAATGGTGAGGAGGAATAATGTAATAAAAACATTATAACCATAGTCCGTAATCTAGTAGATGAAAATCAAAATAATTGGAATAAAAATCTATATGATTTTTATGGGAGGACATGATAACACCAAAGAAATAAATTGGTATGTATTTGTTCTAATTACTTTATGGGATCGAGGTAGATATTATAGTTATTCTATAGATGTCGACACTCAAATTTATCCAAGTAGTGGAAGATGAGCAATATCAAGATTCAATTGATAAGAGGATTTTGTTTCTTGAGAATCTTTAGGAAAATAGGCTCAAGATGGTGGACCGAATCAAAGATCATCAATTTAAGGTCAAGAGTTTGTTTAACAAGAATGCCAAAGCAAGAGAATTCAAAGTTAGAGACCATGTTCTACTTGAGGAAAAGAAAAGAGAACCAAAGGGAATTCATGGGAAATTTGAATCTTTATGGCTCAGTCCATTTCAGATCTATAAGACATATGGATAAAATGTTTTCTACCTTTAATATCTGGATGTAACACATTTGGAGTTGCCGAAGTGATCAATATACGAAATTGTAAAAGAAGTGAAAGTAGTTTGTCCATGCATTGCACCATATGTTATTTAAATGTGTGTTTCCTTTTCCTATTTTGTATGTTTTAATTATTTAGTGTGGTGTGTTTCCTTTATGTTGTGTGTTTGTGTGCACTCCTTTCGATATATATCTTGTTGATCAAATTGACTCTATAAAATCCAAAGTGGATAAGGCATTAGTCGATTTGTAAAATAAAATTATAGAGTTCCTTCTCATCATGTACTCACTTCATTTGATCATGAATAAGTTCCCAAGTTAGAGCCATTTTTTTCTTGTGTTTTTGCAAGGGAAAAATTCAACTTGAAACTAGGAAAACTATATTATGGTGTCGAAAAAAATTCATCGTAAACCTCTCACAATACCCCTCCAAGTCAATCCATCCCCTGTACTAGTCATATCCTACCCCTGTTAAAATGTTGTGTGGTGTGTTAACCTTATCCATAGGTGATTTAGGGGAAAATGTTGATTAAAGTGCTCTAGAGATGATATATTTCAAGGAATAACTTTCAAGAGACTTAGGAATGGCTATTCTTAGCCTTTCTAAGACATCGTTCACACCCCCGAGAGTGGAGTAACAAGCCCAAATTTATCGGGGATTATTAATAAGGAGATAATAACTTTGTGGCACTTATTTAGGAATATTTTGGAAATTTTTGGAGATTTTGAAACAAGTTTAGTGAAAGTGGGTCATGGAGGGTGAAGGAGCTTACAGTAAAAAACAACCCTTTAGCTTTAAGAATGGATTTCAGGAGCTCCATAAGGATTTGGAGGTCAAACAAGACACCATTTGAAAGGTGTTTAAGATATCTAAGTGATGGTGGTTTCATATTTTTCACAAGACATAAGAAATTCTACCCACAGACTATTTTTAGCATGCACAACCTATGATCCTGAGAAAATTTCCTATTTTATATTGGTTTTCAACTATATTCAAGGCATGATACCCATTCCATCCTTCTCCAACTTATTTTTTAAGTCAAGATAATATAAATAAGTTCTAAAAATACCTTTGGATGCTCAAGTTATGTTGCCGACAAGTTACTCTCCAAGGTAAGCTTTGGGACTATATCGATTTTCTGGGTGGAGACATGCCACTCGTAGGTATGAGAGAAATTTATTTCCACAACTATCTCATCTCCTTGGGATAATTAGGACAAAAATGTTTCCAACCCCTAGATAACCCCCTATACCATTATGTGACCGTAATTGAGCCTAAACAGGTCAATTTAGCCCCCTTGCACCAATCTTAAGCACTTTCTGTGGTCAGATCCCTATATGTCACATGTCACTCCTAGACCAGTGAATTTTATTGCATAAAATATCCCATCGTTTTGGGATAGTTGGGACAAAAAAATTCACCCAACCCTAAGTTTGACCCCTGGTCCCCCACATGACCTAGACGGGTGCTCTCGAGGTTCATTTTCACCTTCATCTCGCTCTCCGCGTCTCGCCAATGACCATCCACCACTTGTCAATCCTAGGTAATGGATCATTTTCTTGGACCAAATCTCCTATACCCTTGGGATATTTGGGAAACAAATAATTTCCCAAGTCTAGCCCCTTCGTTGGTCACCAATGTGACCCAGTTTCAGCCCCTTGGTGTTTTAAAGTGCTTTTCGCTCTCCCTCACTAATAAATCTCAAGATTCAATTTATAATAATCAGGGTGAGGAAAATTTGTGTGCACCATATGTCTTGGAAACATGGGACAAATAAATTGTGACCAAATCCATGAAGATATAAAAAATTCATTTTTGTAATTTTATAATTGTTGTGCTTCTTTCCCTTCGTGCATCCAAGTGAAACTCATTGTCGAAGAAATTATTTAAAGTTTATTTCCATTTCTCTACCTCTCCATTTCTTCAATATTCCATCTTTCCAACTGACCCATTTCTATAAAAAACCAAAACCCTTGATTTTTCAGCTATTACCATGCTCGTTTTGCACCGAAGTTTCTATGAGCAAAAACCATTAAAAACTTGTATCTCACAAATGGGAATTCGAATTCTAGTGAGATTTTCACCATCTATCCCTTTCCTAGATTACTTCAAGATAAAAAAACAAAAATACCAGAGATATCCATAATTATTAATGGAAAAAACCCCAAAATTCTAACATATATTCTTCTTCTTCAATTTCTCATTGAATCCAAAGGCGGTTTGTGCTTTAAATTGGAACATAACATCTAGAAAAAAACCTAGATTAGAAATGTTGATTTTTAGAAAATTGAGGTATGGAAAACTAGCTACTAAAAATAGTAAGTACCTTTGGTTCACACTTATTTTAATATAAAATTTCTTAGAGTAGTAAAATTCTTCAAAACAACAAACCCTAAAAATCACCAAAATGGAAAACTAGGGCACACAGGGAAAAAAAAAAAAAACTAAAAATAAAAAAGAAACATTTTAAAATTAGAAGTTTATCAAAATGGAAATTAAACCACTATACCTTTATTCCAAATATGATGAGAATCCTAAAAAAATGATTCTGAAGTTAAAAAGTAACCTTTCCTAAAATAGCATCTCCTAGCACCTAGGGTCTAAAAATAGAATGTTTCAGTTTCAAGTGCAAGAAGTTGCTACCATCTCTCTATTGAACCATATCATTTCTTTTTAAAACCATGAATTTAAAATTTTCTAGCCTCAATCCTATTTTGTAACTTTCATTAGAGTAATTTAGTGTAGGTGATAGTGATGTTTCTCATATGGACCTAGAGGATCTCAAAGCACAAATGTTGGGTGAAATAAGAGAGCCTATGGAAGAAAAGATCTTTATGAGCAGATCGTGCGCAATTGATGGTCACCCTGTATCGGTGAAAATAATAGGTTTGATTTTTTTGTTTCCATCACTACAGTCCAAAAACCTAGAAAATAAGAGATGATGATAACTCGATCTTGGTAGTTCTTACCTTGAAGGAAATTGGTCCAAGGAAGTTGTAACGGAGATTGATCCAAGATTTAATCATACCTTCAAGGTCTCACCCTTGTCTCATGGTTGAAGCAAAGGAGGTATCCCTCTCATGTTCCTAAGAATATTTCATGGAATGAATTCCATGAGGTCTTATCTCGACGCCATCATCCTCCTAAGCCAAGTGATGGGAGAAGAAATAATAAGATACTTTTAGGACTAGATGGCACTGTTCATTATCACAATACTAGAGGGAAATCAGATAATTGACTAGGGAAAAATCATCAACAATAGCTTGCATCACCAATTTCTTCAAGTACCATCTTTCAAGAACTTCTTCACGACTTTTTACATGATCTACGCCTTGGCAAACATAAGACCACTCAAGGGCCTGACACTTGCACATAATGTTTCCCAAAAAGATCATGTGTATGAAAAGTATCCACACTTGGTCTTGAAAGATACAAATCAACACTTTGCAAAGATGAATTATGTTTTCACTATGTATGTTGTCATATTTCGGAGGGAGACCCACATTCTATATTTTTACACATGTCATTGCTCTAGTTAAAATGTATGGACTGTACATAATTAAATTTTAAAAATTTTCATATATATGAATGTTAGGTTTTGAACTTGCTCCATGGAGATTTATACTCTACCCAAGTGATAGGATCCTTATCATTAATTTGTGTAGACAATTGGTTCATGTTAATCAGAATCGAGGAATAGGAAGAAAAATTTGGTTTCCTTCCCTATCTCACTAGAATGCTTATTTCACTAAATCTAGACTTATTCTAGTATGAGAAACAAAAAATAACACCAATATTGGAATCCAAAATTACTATTTTTGGATTCCAAAATGTGAAATATTTGAATTATCTGGACTCCAAAATTTCACATATTGGTTTCCAATATCACAAATATTGGAATCCAAAATCACATATATTGGAATTTGATGCACTCCAAAGTCCCATATAATGGAATTAAAAAAAAAAAATATTGGAATCCGATATTGATCTGAAAATAATAAATAGAACATGTCTTTGTTCTAAATGGGCTAGTGGCCACGTGGTTTTAATTATTCCTTTGGAATAAAGGTTCTTATCAATTTTAAAATTAATCTATCTAGCTGTAGGAAAATCATTTAATGATTTTAGGGAATCAAATATTGATACTGTAAAACCATAAATATAACATGTTTCTATTTTATACGGGTTGGCAGCCATTAGGATTCAATTTTTCTTTGGAATAATGTTCTTATCAGTTTTAAAATGTCATTAAAATTAAACCATGTAGATTTTGGGAAATATTTTAGTGATTTCATGGAAGCTGACATTTTTCTGCAAAACAATAAACCAACCATGTTTATTTTTTATGCGGGATAGCTGCTTCTAAGCTAATGAATTTTAAGAGATGGGAGACACTTCCAGGTTAATTTACTATGATGTGATTGAACCTCAATGTAACAAGAGAATTACTGAAGATATTATAAAGAAACTAGCAGAGGGCATCGATCTAGACTATGAGAATATAATTAAATTTTATATGTATTTTTATGTGCATGGTAGTGGTACGAACCACCATCTCGATGTTTTTGAAGTTGTATTCAATAATATTATTCATCCATCTTGATGATATTTGGTTGTGGTAGAAAAAGCCGGATCTTCATTATCCTCCTATTCAAGCTCCCTATATCTCACTCTATCAGATGCAATCACTGTTATCCCTAACTCAAGAAATAAGAAAATTCAAGAAATCCTCATGCATCGGAGTAAATTTTAAGGGTTTGTAGACACACAAATCACCTTACAAAAATTAAACAAATGTGTTCATTAAAGTGGACACTTGTTGATCTTAATCAACGATGGATAATCTTGATAGGGTTTTTAGTGAAAACAAATAAATCATTATACTAAACAAGGAAAGTCAAAATAAAAGGAGAATCATTACATTCAAGTGAAACACAACTGATCCTATCAACACTAAAAACCCTACAAAACCTAAAGTAGAAATAAATAAAATACTCCATAGAAAGAAGGAAATACACATGATTTTAAGTCGTATTACTTCAATTTAGAAAAAAAAAAGTCTTCCTTGGAGTGGCCCATTCAACTCTGAGAATAACATTATCATAACCATAGGAATTGAGCTTATTGATATCTCTCTAGGAATCCTCCTGTGGATGAAATTAAAAAAACCAAATCCCCTTCTAATTTGTCTTTTGATCCATGGCCACATAGACATGCATGATGTGTCGAAACGAATTGACAAGCTCATGTACATTTACATCCCTTGTGGTCCTCAAACATAATGGAAACTTAAACAAAATGTTCATTGTTTCTAGACCGCATGTTGTTTCCAGCAGTGGTCCACGCTGCCCCTAAGACCGAGAGATGCCCAACAAAAGAGAGGTAAAAACATCCATGATAGTGATACTTCTGCTGGAGTTGAGGCCCTTAATGGCCTTATCCCTTGTTAAAGTGTTTGTGACATGGGTGGGGGTGACATCCTTGTAAGGTAATTTTTATGTGAAGTGATCTCCTTTCTTAATTCAAAAATGAAAAAATATGAGCATCACACTTCCCTTGGAGTGAGAGAGGCGGGACAGAGCATCTCCGCTGGACTTGGTGTCGTTGGCCTTGGAGTCTGACAGGTAGGGTCACTTTAGTAGGGTTCCTAGTTGGCAATGACGTTGAAGTTGCATCACTTGTGGTACTCGAGAGTTCACTTATACGGGTTGAAGCAACTACAAGGATTTAATTTTTCCTTTGGAATAAATGTTCTTATCAATTTTAAAATTTATTTAATATTAAACTATGCGAGTTATTGGAAAATCATTTAATGATTTCAAGGAATCCAACACTGATCTATAAAACCATAAATATAACATCTTTTTATTTTATATCAGCTAGCGACCACTAGAATTTAATTCTTGATTTTGGATAAGGTATTTACCATTTTTAAAATGTCATTAAAATTAAACCATGCAGATCTTGGAAAAATATTTTAATGATTTCATAGAAGCTAACATTTGTTCGTAAAATAATAAAATGACTACGTTTCCTTTTTATATGTTATAGTGGCAACTAGACTAATGAATTTCAAGATATGTGAGATACTTCCAGGTTCATTTACTATGATGTGATTGAACCTTAGTGTAACTAGAGACTTAATGAAGAAACTAATAGAGGGAAATGATCCAGACTATGAGAATATAATTAAATGTAATTTTTCTTCTGATGCACATGGCAATGGTGTAGACCACCATCTAGACCTTCCCATTGAAATTGTATTTGAGTATCTTCTTCATCTATCCCGATGATATTTGGTGGTGGTTGAAGAAATTCTAGATCTTCATTATCCTCCTATTTAAGCTCCCCACATATCACTCTATCAGACACCATCACTTTCATCCGTAACTCACAAAATGTGTAAATTTAGGAAATCCTCTGAGTCTAGAGTAAATTTTAAGGGTCTTTAAACAATCAAATTGACCTAAAAATAAAATTAAACAAACATGTTCATTAAGTGGATTCATGTTGAATACAATCAACGTTGGATAATATTTTTATGAGCGAAGATGTATGACATTGTAGGGGAATTTGATCTCTATGTGTATGTCAACAAAAACTCTTATGAGAACATGTTTCTTAGAAAAATAAAGAAACCAACTCAAGTCCTTTACAAGTGCATCTATGTATGTACTGCATATTTCAGTATAACTTAATTTTAAAATCCAATCCTTTTATTATGGAATCATTATTGTTGGGGGAACCATATTATAACTCATAGAATAGGTAAATATCCTTCCACATCACAGTCCTTCAAAAATCATATATCTAAAACCTGCATTACTCACCATAGAGAGAAAATCAAATAATAATTGACTTTATAGTACTTTTTGCTTTCACATGATTTTATAAGAAGCATGTTAGAGCCAAAGTAAGTTTGGTCTACATTGAAGTAATATTAAACTAAATGTGAGATAAACTCTTTATTTTTAGGTACTATGTTAAGAAAAGTTTCTCCAGATATAAATTAATACCTCGAGAGTAATTAAACAAGATTTGTTGTAAGTACACAAATTATTTCTCAGCTAATAAAAAGTAATATTAAAATTTTAACTTTCAATTTTCTAAAATATACCATGAGAAAAATGTTATGATGATTTTTAAAAATTAATATTTGATAGGTTTTCTTTAGTGAAAATAAATAAATCATTATACTAAATGAGGAAAGTCAACATAAAAAGAGAATTGTTGCGTTCAAGTGAAACATAATTGATCCTATCAACACTAAAAAACCCTACAAAACCTAAAGTGGAAATAAGTAAAAGACTCCATAGAAAGAAGGAAAGATGCATGTTTTTAAGTCTTCCTTGCTTCAATTTATTAAAAAAATTCCTGGAGTGGACCATTCGACTATGAGAGTATCATAACCATATGCATTGAGCTTATTTATAGCTCTCTAAGCATCCTTCCCTATTAATAAAATTAACAAAACCAAATCCACTGCTAATCTATCTTTTGATCTATGGGAATGTAGAAATGCATGATGTGTACAAAAAAATGAAAATGTCATGCAGATTAACATCCCTTGTAGTCCTAAGATAGAATGGTAACTTTAACAGAATATTCATCATTTCTATGGTGCATGTAATCGCCAAAATGGTCCATGTTTCCTCCGAGACTAGGAGACACCCATTAGTAGAGGAAGCAAAATGCCTTCTAGGGATGCTTCCACTTGGGGTGAGGTCTAAGATGAATTTATCCATTGTTAAGGTGTTTGTGGAACCAATGGGGGTGAGATCCTTATAAGGACATTTTTATGTGCAGTGTTCACCATTCTTACTACAGATACCACAAACTATGAGCACCACACTTCCCTTGGAGTGAGAGACGGTGGACATCATATCTCCACCAAACTTGGAATCATCATCATTGGATCCAGGCGGGTGGGGTCACTCTAGAAGGGTTCTTAGTTGTCAGAGATACCAAAATTTTCCACTTGTAGTGCTCAAGAGTGCACTCGTAAGGGCACGAGATGAAACCTAGATTCCAAGAGATGAATAAATGCACATTAAAATCCCATCAATAGTTGTAAACCCAAATTCTAAGAGAGGAATAAAATCATATTACAAAAACATTAACATCCCCTTAATAGTTATAAATGTGTAATGACATTCATCATTAACCCCCACATCACCTTTTTCCATCCTTTCGTGTTTGAAATAAGGGACATGAAATCACTGCAGAAATTTTCCTCCCACACTGACACTTTAAATGAAAATTAAAATTATCCTTACTCCCCTTGTTAGGAGGATATATTTTCGTAATTAAATATATATATATATATATATATATATATATATATATATATATATATATATATATATATATATATATATATATAGATATGAAATAAATTAAAAATCCTTTTCTAAAGGAATAATTTTAGTAAATCATTTTAAGAATTATTTGAATTTCATTGTAAAAATATTCGTCATATCACTGGAATCCCAAATTCACAAAATAAATCATAGCAAAATAAAATTGTTTTCATGATATCTATTAACGCACTGATTGTTGAAGTGGTTGATAATTTTTCAATTCCTTATATTCCTTCAACCGATGTGAAATTTTTTTGTAATGGACAATTTGAAGTTGAGAGGATAATATGAATTTAAAAAATAAAATTAAGAGAGTTAAAACTTAAAGCTTGCTAGGTAATACCAATGTAGCTTATCTAGGTAAATTAGTATTAATCAAATAAAAATTCACGAAAAAAAAAAATTAAGTACACTTTTTATTTATTAACATATCTATTATGATTTAAATCATTTATTGTATTATAAAATTACTAAATATAGTCACACATATTAACATTATTAAGATAGTCACACACATTAAACAAAAACTTGTTCTAAAATAAATTTAGGGACAAATTACATAATTTTATTTTTATATAGTTAAACACTTTTGAACGGAGCTATGAACTAGAGGGTTGATGGGTCCCCACCCTAAAAGTATCAAATTATTTGATCAATGAAGGGCTAAATAGAAGAACCAAAAACTAGTAGGAAATATTGTAAATAATGAGGCCAAAATGTAACATCAATAACCAGGCCTGTAAAAAACATAAAGTACTGAATACAAAAAATAGAGGGAGAATGATAGATAAACCCTAGGGTTCTACCTCTAATTGGTCCACCGAGCCAAGAATTGAAATATTCATGAGAAAGTAAAAGTACAAACTAACAATAGTCTCCAACTACACCATAGGAAGGGGTGGGGATGGTTTTATGAGCGTGACCAAGTCCAAGGATGGCACATTGGAGATAGACACCCCATCAGATAGATAGATTCTTTGAACAGACTCAAAAAATTGATGGAAGTCCCAAATTTTCAATTCCAGGGTATCACAAATCCTACTGTTAACCCAGAAAGGAGATAGACAAGGATATAGATTGGAAAAGAGAATAGGGAGGAATATTTTTACCAAATATTTGGCCAAGCCCACATGATGACATGTGTAAATAAAATGATACATGATTGCCATGACCACTTTCTCATCTACACATAGCACTAAGAAATTGAACACGAAGTTGCTTACAATCTCAGAGTTTACATGAGCTCTCTCGGTGTTATAGAGATAATCCATGCCCAGGAATTTTGATGATTGATTTCAAAATAGGTGTGGAGCCTATGTAGAAGACATTGTGAAGACGAGTGGAAGAAACGGGAGAGAGGAAATAAATTTTTGGCTTCTTTCCATGTAAGACGATGAAAGGAATGTAGGTAGACACCATGAGATGGAAGTGGAAAACAACAAAGAGAAACATGAGAAAATGAGTGAGGGTAAGTTAAAGCATAACCCAATTAAGTAGTCCCTCAAATCGTGTCGAGGGCAAGTTGACGTAATATAAAATGGATGGTGTCATCAAGATTTTCCCATGCATTGGCCAAATTATGAATAAATGCTTTCTTGATTGATAAACACACATTATAAATAATAACATTACTAAAGATAGTCACACACATTATATAGAAAGGTGTTATCAATTAAATCTAGGGAAAATTACATAATTGTAATTGGGTTATTGATTTAATGACATTGCGTACGTCATGTCATCTTCCACATCCTTCAATAGTTGTAAAATATGCCACAATTCATCTATCAAGTACAATTTTAATATGCATTATAGGCCATAATTCATCCTTCAATAGGTATATTTTTACAATTGTAATATGCATTACACTTTCTCTAAACGGTGCTAAGATTTTTGAGAAATATGTTTTGATTCTGGTTCCTTGACAAATGGTACATTTGGTCATGATGTAATCTTCCTATGTGAATATAATCTCAAAGATTCCAACATCCAAGAAAAATTATGTATCGTAGGAATGAGGGCATCATGTCATTAAAATTTTACATTCTTGGCAATGTCCACACAACAATAAACAGAAAATATTTAAAATAATGATCTGCAAAACATTAAACAGAAAATGTTTCTACTTTATATGTGTTAGCATTTGGTAGGTTTTATTTCTGCTTGGAACAATATTTTATCATTCTTAAAATTTCATTAAGATTAACATATGAATATCTGGTAAAAAATCATTTTATTATTTCAGGGAAGCCAACATGGATCTACAAATCAATAAACATAACATGTTTCCATTTTATACTGATCTGAAGAACCGCTAGGATCATTTTGGCTTTGGAATAAGGTTCTTATCATTTTCAAAATTTATTTAAGATTAAACCATGCATGATTGGGAAAAAATTTGTTTTTTGATTTTAGGGAAGCCAACATTGATATTCCAAACAATAAACATTATATGTTTATGTTTTTTACATGTTAGTGGCTAGGTTTAATTTTTATTTGGAATAAGGTTCTCACTAGTTTTGAAATGTGTTTAAGTTTAAACTATGTATATCTGGGAAAACTCATTCTTTTATTGGTCCATGATCCATGATTGTCTCTTCACCCATAGAAAAAATTATTTTTCTTTAAAAAAAGAATAAAAAAATGATTATGCACTGCGAATATTTAAGAACCTTAAGGTAGTTATTTATTCCACAAAAATGCTCAATACATACTATGATTTGGAAGAAAATTATAGAATTTAAATGTGAATGGTGCATTTGAATTTTTCAATGATCTACACATGTTCTTGTGTTATCTTTCATTTTTCAACCATGTACATAATTCAATATAAATTTTTGAATCAGTCTTATAGTTTCCATCTAATCTCAAGTATGTTAGGGTTTTGAGATTAGTTTATTCTTTGACATCGTGTAAAAAAATCTCGTGTCACCAATCAAAGCTTATTTTTTTCACCATAGAAATTACCATAAATTTCTACTATCTATTAATTGGTATTGTTTTGAGATTACATTGATGGCATCCCCAAATGAACTTGAAGTGGGTATGTCACAACCAACTAATTTTTTTGATGAACATGTACTTAACCATTGATGAATCCATAAATGAAGACTATAATGTAGTGTCAAAATATTTTGATGTATTATTTATCAAGTCAACACTATATTATCATTCAAACTATTCAGTATCCCCAGATCTAAAATATGGAACCATATTACGAGGTATTTTGTCACCAATACCAAAAATTTCAAAAACAAACCTTCAAATCCCAAAACTAGTAATTTTTGAGGCTTCCCAATTAAATCAATAAAAAAACTCAGAATTAATGAAAGCTTTCAAAAGTTATTAAACACAAGTCAACATACTATAGTGATAATATTTTATTTGGGTAATTCACACAAATAACTTATAAAGCTGTAATATCAAATCAATCACAGTGAAGATATAAATAATACCAACTTTTAAAGTTGTAATCTCAACATATAAAATCAAGATTGACCATATGATTGTAAGAATTAATATCATTGTAAAAAAATTTTGAAATAATTAATAGTTATATAATTTCTGGTTGCTGCAATTTTTTGATGCCCTCGGCAACACTCAAACCCTGAGATAATATCTGTGATATGTTTGTGTATAAATTGTTCATCAACCACCTATCTTTGAAACAATTTTCTTCATTGGATTTCCTCCCCACCATAAAATTTTCTGAAGGGTTTCCCTTTGGGCCTATTGTAATACACAATGTGTGTGAAGGGCCAAAAACAATATCCTCTCTACTCTAAATCTTTTTGAGATATTTTACTATAATTTCATCCTCTACACTAAAATTTTCTTTAATAAAAAAAAACTTGTTTGAATTCAACAACTATTTTTTTCAAATCTTTAATCAACTTTTTAACTTCAGTGAAGAGAGATAGCTAGACCAAAATCCCACTTCACATTTTTCTTGCTAGTATCTTTAAAAATTCCTTAAGCCCACCTCACAAATTGATAGTCTCCTTACCAAAATTGATTTCCAAATCCTTATGGGATTGGTTTTTATCATAGAGAAAACCCTCCAAATCTAAAATAATTAAATAATCCTTTTGGCCAATTGCACAGAAGTAATTTTTTCTCAATTACCGCAATTTGATATTAACCAATTCAAATAATCAAAATTTTAGTATGTTAACACTTACTAATAGAGATTCTGGCTTGGATTCCCTTGCACTCCCTCTTTGTAGGTTCTTGTGATGCATGTTCTATTTTAAAATAGTAATCAAATCAAAATAAATTTTAAGTCAAAGTAAAAAAATACATGATACAACTTGCTTTTATACAATATTGCATAGATGTAGTTGTATATGTATATGTATATTGCATAGATGTAGTTGGACTATGTTTTTGTTGACATTCTTTGATGGGCTTAGTGACCACTAATGGCCAACTGCACAGAGGTATTTTTTTCAATTCTCGACAGTTTATTTTTAACCAATTTTAAAAACATTAATCAATTGAAAATAAATACCATGTCGACGTAATTAAATTCATGATATAACTTGCTTCTATTCAATGAAAAAACCTTTGATGGAAAATATTACATAGATATTGATGTATATTAGCGACCGCTAGGCTAACCCATTATTTCTTGGACTATGGTTGGTATGAAATTATTTGATTAGCTTAGCGGCCGGAAATAACCAACGGTATAAAACTATTTTTTTCAATTGTCTGCAATTTAGTATTAACTAGTAAAACAATTTTTTCTCAATTCAAAATAAATCTAATTAAAATATGTATGTTAGTGACTGCTAGGTTAATACATATAACAAACAAACTACTTCGCTATAGGTTCCTACAATTATGAGGGGCTTATAAATGGTTTTGTTTATAATGTTACATAACTATTATACCATTTTTATATCAGCAATTTTGTGCATGACGTGCCAATAGCCTCCCAATTTGGCATCAAATTTGATTTTTTTTTGAATTTTTATTAAAAATATGTAAACAATGACAATCAAAAACTTCCCGTGGTAATAAATTTATAAAACGAGTATTTCCCACTCACCATTTATAAATTCATTAGATGGATGGTCAACGACATTTGGGGTAACAAGATGAATTAGTTGTGACATGTTAAGATCGATATAATATCCTTTATTTATATGAGGAGATGAAGATATGGTTTCTACCTCTATTGTTTGGTTTTCGACATAAATATTGTATGTATCAGCTCAAATGCATTAAACTAATATAATTGTTTAAAGAGATCTTAATCAACGCAACTTTTTTCAATTGAGAATAGTATTTTTAAAAATATTTCTTGATCATTTGATTCAACAATAAAGTCCACAGGTAGTCATGAGTCAACCAAAGCACGTAATGAAACACTACCACCATAAAGCACTATAATCAGAGAATTTTCAGAACTGATTCAAGTGAACATATGAGACCAAAACTCATAATATCTCTCATAAATAAAAGGATGTGTCTTTCCTCATAGGTTGATTTCTCTTGCAGTCACAATTTGTTGTGGAATTTGGTCCATCCAATCCATGGTGATGTATTCTCCATCCCCATCATCAACATCACAATTGTGCACATCAGTTATTGTGTACATAAGACACAAGCTCTTAAATTTTCCATTGTTTTCATAAAATCTATAACAACCTTCCATAACTGATTCCCCCTGTCTTTAACTTTTTGCATGTATTTTTTTATTGTCTCTATTAATATTTTTGAAGAAGCAATAGGTAAGAGCACAGTAATAATTGTTTTAGCATACTAGATTCGACAACTGTGAGCGTGAGGTCCATTATTATATCAGAAGTTAGTACACTAGACAAATTCTAGAAATCTGTAATCACACATCTTGCATTAAATGGATTAGTTGATTGGAGCTAGAAGGGATATGTAAATTAATGGGTAAAATCATCGAGTGTCTTCCATCCTTTCGGAATTTGTTCTTCTATTAGGATCACGTAATCGTCTATAATTATTTGAGCTGCCACTGGGAGAACCTCTACCACTTCAAAATCATTTTTTCCTTTTTTCATTTTTTCACTTCCTCCAGAATCAACTTTTCTTTTACCTTTCTTATCTTCTCCCAAGAGTTCACACAATGAGCGCAGTAAAGTAATGAGATTCATGCAAACAAAATTTTTTAACAATATTATTTTTTGTGTATTTTTTAATACAATATTACATGGATATTTACTTTTCATATATTTTAGAAATTTTCCTCTCATTCTTCTGTCATCTTTTACTCTTTGGCAGTATGAATCAAAAGTCTTCGCTATGATACATGCTTCAATAGATCCAATTGGCCACACTTTCCCGTAATGCACTTTATCTAGTAGAATTTATATCTTCTCATGGTCATTCCTCTTGCATGCATGAAGGAATTCATTGTGAACCTTTCCAATGAAATTTCTTGAAAGTTAGGTTAGATATCCTTAAAATGAGAACAAGAAAGCCCACCGATTTAAATAACTCAATGGTTAATGTCAATTTTTTCTATATGTCCTCAAGAAAAATAGAAATTTCATTTTATTAAAAAGGATCTGTTTTAGCCACTTTGAAAATAGAAGACACTCGCTTCTCGGAACTCTACATTGAAAGAGGAAAAAGTATATTTACTCTCTACATATTACAAAAATAAATATTTAAGTAAAAATTCCATAAAATTAAGTTTTATTACTTTCAACTCTTTCTTCTTTGTGTTTCCAACTTTGGTCCTCCAAGGACATCCTAGCGATCTCTAAATCATTCGATCCTTGTAGAGTACATCATTAACACTAGATTCAATCAAATTTTTATTTACCTCGTTATGCTGCTTACAAATATTAATAATGACTTCTCCAAGTGAGTTTGAAGAAATAATGTGAGCCTTTCTAACCTACATCTTATTATGTAATGACTTGTATTTACTTTTAGCTAATTTTTTTTTGGGAAAAAATGGTATGTTGGATGTCAAGAATGTAGAATTGTACATCATCTCTTTTCAGGTCATCTAGATCCTCTAGTTACACAAGTTCCTTTTGAATATAAAAAGGGAAGAATAATTACATCCCTAAGAGAAGGAATAACATTAATCAACATTGAATGTACAAGAAGGTCAACATTCTCATCATACACTTCATGGTATTGATATTTTGGAGGTGCCACATGGAACCTAGAAACTTCAACTAGAAAAGCATCACCATTGAACAAATTTTTTTAATTATTCAGCGGTTGAATATTATGTATTCTCAAATATAGTTGTAATTTTCTTCAATAATAAAGATGATCTTCTATTATTTTAATCCCTTACAACTTTGAATTAGATGGATTTATCTCTAATTTAGACAAATAAGATTGTAATATTGTTGTAAATAGCTTTGCATGTTTTAGTGGAGAAAGAAAATTTCTTCTATTCAAATAATGACAAATAGAAGAGGTATTATCGATTCTATACAATTTTTTGAATACCAAATTCATGTTATTATGAATTTCAAGTGCATTTTCACATCTTGTTTTGTCTAAGTGTATGAACTTCCCCAAATTCCAACCATATTTAGAATAAGAACACATCCTACTTTCTCTAGAAGCCTTCATTTCTAGTTTCTTGAAAAATGAAACTTCCAACTCCATGTTAAGAATAAGGCACTTATTCATTTTAATGTTAATGCATTAAACTTGAATATGCAATGTTTTTTTATCAATAAATTTTGAATTTATTACCATACCAACTTCAATGACAACGTCTTCATCATCAAAAATAACCACAGATCACCGTGGTAATTTTTCGAGGAATGCATTTCTAAAAACCATTCATCATCTGTATTTTCATATCCTATACTACTTAAATCAAAGGAATTTTCATGAATGGAGTGCGACCAATTAAATACATATTACCTAAAAAAGGAATTAAAAAAATTAATATTTCATAAGTGATTGGGAAGGATAAATATTGTTTTTCCATAGTGCAATAGCAAGGAGATGTTATATCTTGATGTCATTATTTTCATAGAGTAAAATTCAATATGAATGGATATTTATAGCTTAGCGGTCAATATGCAAACTTTAACCATCCTTTAGTAATAAAAAATAAGAAATCCTTAATAAAAGGTATTTTTTTAATATTGGTAAATAGTTTTTTGAAAGGGACTATACCCTTGTGTACAAAAGGAGGCCTAAAAGCCTGAATAAGAGAGAGGAGCAGAGAAGCTGTATCAAAGCACAAAAGTTACAGCAAAGAACACCGAAGCCTAGAAACAGCAACACAAACGAGACTTAACAGCAAAACAACGGCAACAAAACAGCAAGCCTACAGCCAAGAAGCAGTAGTAAAACTGGACTACTTCTTGGCCGCTTGATCAATACTCATCTTTACTTTTTTCCAAGCATGATACATACCCAGCGTGGTCATATGAGCAGCATCCGTCTTATCGAGCTCCTCTCTGGTTCTTTTACTCTCTTTCTCATTGCCCCAAAGAGTAATCGGGACACCGCTGAGATGCGAAACACTTCTTGCATGACCTTCGATGAATTCCTCTATGGCCCTGAATGCTGCAATATTATACTCATGCCTAGTCTTCGTTTTCCCAAGGCGGGAGTCTAGGGAGGTCAGTTTTTTGTATATTTCATCAAGCTGGCTATTGCCAATGCTCCCTTCTCCCTCAATGCTTTTTTTGCCTTTTTGCTTAGCAAGATTTTTTACCTCATCCTTCAGCAATTTAAGCTCAGCCTCTAAGGCCTCCAATCTTCTAGAAGGGTTATCCGTTGGTGCCGCCTGGGGACTGGCACTACTAATGTTCAGCAGATCACGAGCAATGTCATCCAAAGGTTCATCCCCTCAGTGAGACTCAAGGTTGAGTCTCCTAGAAGCCCTGGTGACACGTTTAGAAGTAGAGACAGTGTGGGTGGCAGGGGCAGCAGCAGGAGGAAAAGAAGGAGAAGCATGAGCAGCCTGCATGGGGGCATCAGCACCGGAGGCGGGGGCAGCAGCAGGGACAGCAGGGGAGACAGGACTGGCAGCAACGGAGCCCAACAAAGCCAGGCCGGGAGAGGAAGGGAGACCGGGGAATTTGATAAGGCAGTGCTTGTGAATAAGCAGAATAAGCCCTTGGTGAAGGGGAACCGCCCGGGTATGCTTCTGGAACTCCAAAATGGAGCGCTCAAGAGAGTTTAACAGATAGTGGGGGAAGCAAACCAACCTACTCCTACGAAAGTGATTCAAAAAGACAAGGTGCTTGGCAGGGACAGTAACAAACCTGCCTTCCAAGGATATGTAGCGAATCATCATGCGGGTGACTTCATCATACGGAGAAGGAATTGAATTAACAAGCAGACCCGCGGTGTTGAATATAAGCTTCTCCTCCTCCTCCACAAATCTTCTCTCTTCAGCCTCTTTGATAACCCTCTTGTTGAAGAAGCGGTATCCTTCCAAGCTGAGGCCAGTCGCTTCGGCTATGAGTTCGTCATTAATAAGAATCTTCTGCCCTCCATAGTCGACCATCCTCTCATTCCACTCCTTGGCAAAGCGAACAGAGATGCTTTGATCATGCCCTTGCACTCTCTCCACAAAGTTGGTGAATCCGCCAATACTAAGAATGTTCCAGAGCTCAGTGTTATCTTTCCAGTCAGGGTCTGCACACGGCTCAATCTGGCAGGGAGGCCCTCCCATCTTCACAAGGATGTGCTGGTTACAACAATTTTCAAAATACCTTTGGGCGTTGAGAGTGGTTCGTTTCTCACCGTTGCGGGTCGCATAAAAATGGGAACTGTAGCCGTTGGTCCTCCCACGAACGGCTGTAGGATTGCCGATCTGAGTCTGCGTGAAGTCGCGCGTGAAAACCCTTATCCTGTCAGCTTTCACCTTGTAGTTATCTTCGGTTTTCGCGGAGCTTGGCAACCGAATATCAACAGCTATTGTACTTCCCGCGTGCGCTGTTTTTAAATTTAGACAACTCCACTTGAAGTTCCTAAACAAAATCTTGCTATCATTTGGAGTAGATATCATATGCCACGCCAAATAAACTAAAACAGCACCTGTGGAAGAATTTATGGATTTCCTCCAAAGATTAAAGCATATCTTTAGAGATTGTTTGCGTGTGAAGGTCCGCATGTATGCTGTTGTGAAGCTGATTAGGGATACTATCATTATCCCAAATAGTGAAATTTAAATTAATGCCATAATTGGCCATTGCATCGGCCAGCTTGTTTCCTTCCCTGTAAGTATGTATGATTCTGATGCTGTTGAAGGTATGACTGATGCTTATGGACTCAGAGATAAAATCTTTGATATTCCAGCTAGGAGAAGAGGACTGATTAAGCAGATTAATAATATTAAGGGAGTCCCCTTCAACAATGAGGTTCTGGATATTTTGGGCCCGAGCAACTCTCAAACCCCAGAGAACAGATAAAGCTTCTGCAAAATGATTGGTTTGGATTCCCATTTTTCCAGCATATGCAACAATCAAATTACCTTTATGGTCCCGTATTGCTCCTCCTCCAGCTGCTGTTCCAGGGTTCCCCTTAGAGGCACCATCAAAGTTCAGCTTGAACCAATTGGATTCAGGGGGATGCCATTTGACCAAAGATCTATCCACACTATTCCCGGGGTTGCTCCAATATCCGATCTGCCAATTTGATAAGATGTGCTTTTCATTTTCAGGGTAACAATTGTTCTTAGGAGGTTTAAATCTGGCCATGTCCTCTTTGATGCCTTGGGAGATCTTGCCAGTAGTGAGTTTAAAATTCTGCTTCTTATTTCTAAAAACTATATTATTTCTATCCTTCCAGATCCTCCAAATTAAATGCGGGATGGCTAATTTCCAGATTCTTTTGATAGCACAATGTCTGAATGGTGGGTTCCATTGGTTCCACAGCTGAGTAAGATCCTCCGGCATCACCCAGAGAGCTTCAAATTTGGAAAGGACAAAGTTCCAAACTCTAAAGGCATAATCACAGTGTATGAACAGATGTCTAATGTCTTCATAGCTATTCCTACAAAGGTGGCACCAATTGGGAATGATAAATCCTCTTTTCATCAAATTGTCAGTGGTGAGAATTTTACCTCTGATGGCCAGCCAAAGAAAAAAATTTATTTTGGGGGTTAACTCAGGCATCCAGATCAAGTTCCAGTTAAAGTCTGATTGGTTACTGTGGAAAAGACTGGTATAGCCAGATTTGACTGAGTATTTACCCTCGTGTGAATTGCTCCAGATCAGCTCATCCTTGGAATCCAGCTGACACAAAGGGAAGAGATCCAAAAGGTCTTGGAGGGAGGAAATAGTCTGTTTCAGTTCAATACTCTCCATAGTAAGTCTTTTCCAATTCTTGTTGGTGCCATTTCCATCAATGTAGTCCTTGACTTTAGTTCCATATTTTCTTATAAGACTGTCCTTAGCAGTCCCAAATCTCTCCAAGAGATTATCATTGGACCAGTTATCCTCCCAGAAGTTAATGTCGCTGCCATCCCCAATTTTCCATTTGCTTCCCTTCTTAATGAAGTTTCTACTCTTAACCAGATTATTCCAAAAAATGGAACCATTGGGGAGTTGCTCATCATGCAGATAGGAGTAAACAACTTGCTGATTCAAGTATTTTGTTTTAATGACATCAATCCAGGGTTGTTTCTCAGAAAGCAATCTCCAGCCCATCTTAGCAATGAGTGCCTCATTCATTTTCTCAATATTTTTTATTCCCAGCCCTCCCCTAGATTTAGGGGTGCAGACTTTATCCCAGGCCACAAGGTGAAATCTGAACTTTTCTTCCATGCCTTGCCATAAAATTTTTTTCTGAATCCTTTCAATTTTCTCTCTGAAGGAGGAAGGAATTTTGAATAGTGACATGATATATATGGGCAAACTTTGGAGTGTGCTTTTAATGAGAAGGCACTTACCAGCACTAGAGAGAGTGGTCCCTTTCCAACCGGCCATTTTTTTCTGAAATCTCGTCAATAAATCATCCCACACCGTGTGAGAGACTTTCTTCGTGCCAAGAGGGAGGCCTAAGTACGTTTGGAAGAGTACCAATTTTACAGCCCAATTTTAGCAATCTTGAGTTGTCTTTCCCCAGGGGTGTTAAAGAAAAAAAGGATGCTTTTGTCGTAATTGATCTCTTGCCCGGAAGCAGATTCATAAAGCTGCAGAAGAGCCTTGATAGCTTTAGCTTCAACCACTGAGGCCAGAAGAAGAAGGATAGTGTCGTCTGCAAACTGTTGATGAGAGACAGCTTGGCTGAGAGAAGTGGGTTTAGAACCATTTAAAAGGCCGTCTTCCACCGCTCTGCTAATTGTTCTACTAAGGCTGTCAGCCAGAAGGATGAAGAGAAGGGGGGAGATGGGGTCTCCCTGCCTTAGACCTCTGCTGCTGGTGAAGAATCCCACAGGCTCTCCATTAACAACCACAGAGAACCTGGCTGTAGATATACATGATTTAACAATTTTTCTAAACTTTTCTGTGAACCCAAATTTAGATAGAATCCTGTCAAGGAAGACCCAAGAAACTTTGTCAAAGGCTTTATTCATGTCGAGCTTAAGGATCATGTTTGCCTTTTTGTTATTTTCCATAGAATGCATAGTTTCGTGTACCATAATCACACCATCTTGTATTATCCTACCTTTAATGAAGCCACTCTGCTGCTTTGAGATGAGATCCTTCATTATGAGCTGCAGCCTAGAAGCAATAATTTTGGTGAAGATTCGAAAAATAGCATTAACCAGACTGATGGGTCTGAAATCCTTGAAATCTTTTGCATTCATTTTCTTAGGTGCCAGCACAATGTGTGTGTTATTGAGTTCTTTTAGAAGATTTCCCGATCTAAAAAATTCATTAACCGCTTTGAGAAGATCCTCCGAGCATATTTCCCAGAATTTCTGAAAAAAATTAATGGAGAATCCATCCGGTCCAGGAGCCTTATCCCCCTCAAGAGAAAAAACAGCCTTTTTTAGCTCATCGAGCGCGACCGCTTTAGTGATATCTCTGAATTTCTGGTCTTCAATATCATTCTGGGGGATTGCCTCTAGCATGAAGGAAATAGCTTCCGGATTGCTGACATTACTCTCTCTAAGAAGATTTTTGTAGAATTCAAGTGCTTGCTTCTTAATGCTGTTTGGATTTTTAGTAATACTTCCGTTGCTTTTAGAAACCTCTAATATCCTATTACTGGCTCTGTGCTTTAGAGTGGTCATGTGAAAGAACTTTGTATTCCTGTCCCCCTCTTTAAGCCAGATAGCCCTTGATTTAAGGCGCCAAAAGGATTCTTCTCTACTGCATATCGTGTGTAACTCAGAAAGAATTCTCTTTTCATTTACTTCATCTTCAACTGATCTCCCCATAGTATCCATTTTTAACTCAAGATCCTGAAGCTTCTGTTTTAATTCTTTCTTTTTTCCGAAGATGTTTCCAAAAACATTTTTGTTCCAAAGTTTGACTTGTTTTTTGACATTTTTGAGTTTTTGGACCAATCTGTACTGGGCAGTGCCTTCCCCATTCCAATCCCACCATTCCTTTATTCTATCATAGATATCAACGTGCTCCATCCACATTTTTTCAAATTTGAATGAGCTTCTTGCAGGTTTGGTCCAATTTAGAAAGCTTAAAGCAATCGGATTATGATCCGATCCAATTCTGGGCAGGGAAGAGAGGTAAAAGTCTTGGCTAAGAATCCAGTTTGCCGAGATAAGAGCCCTGTCCAGTCTCACCTGAATGAGCCCCTTTCCCACCCTTCTATTATTCCAAGTATACTTATTACCATGCAGATCCACATCAATGAGGTTTTGTTCAGTGATAAAATCAGCAAAATCCTCCATACCATTAGAGAAGGTGGGGGTTCCCCCAAACTTTTCGCCTGGGTTTAGAGGGGAGTTGAAATCTCCCATGATAAGCCAGTTAGCAGAACTGTGCTGGTTTCTAAAGATTTTAAGATCAGCCCATAGTTTTCTTCTACCACTAGCAGAGTTAGGGGCATAGATATTAGACAAGATCCATTCACACTTTTTTTCAATAGTGACAAACTTAATTGCAAGATGATTAAAATTATCACTAAGGATCATACCAGTACAGTGCCTTTTATCCCAAAGAGTTGCCAGCCCTCCGGAAGCACCCTGAGAATCAACAGCCGCCATTTCAGAGCTATCCCAAAAATTATTTTTAATATTATCCATGGTCATTGCTTTCATCTTAGTTTCTTGAAGAATCAAAATGCTGGGGTTACTGGAGTCCCGTAACTCCTTGATGTTTCTTTGCTTAGAGTAACCGTTAAGGCCTCTAATATTCCAAGATATGATCTTCATATGGAATGGTTGGTAGTTGGATTTGCTTGGTGGTTCAGTTGTCGCTGAACACCATCTGCAATATCCCTCTCTGTTTTCTTAGCTCTGAGAGTTTTTTTAGAGGGTCTTCCTCTTTTCGAGCTTCCTCCAAAATCAGCTAATCGTCTAACTGAAGATCTGGTTTTTCTGGAGGTAGAGGTGTCCCAATTGTCAATTTCCTTTTTCTTTTCACTATAAAGTGATTCTGGGATCCTTTCAAAACCTTCCATTCTTTTTTTTTTCTTTTTTGAGATGACCAAAGTGAACCCAGAGTCTGGATCTTCCTTTTCCTTGGCAGGCGTAATCTCCCCTTCCTCTTGTTCCTTATGAATATTGACAGGAGTGTGATTGCAACAGACCTGCTCAGTCACTGTTGACATGCTGAGGTATGGCAGCGGATCCTCAATTCCTTTCTCTCCAGTAGGGAGAGACTCCAGGGGCTCAAACACCCTCATATCCTCCTTGATACAAGCTTCCTTTCTAACGAAAGGCAGGATTTCTTTCTCTTCTGAACCAGAAGGGATTAAATAGGTCTTCTTTTCCATGGTAGGCGTGATCCCCCCTACCTTTTGTTCCTTATGGATACTGTCAGGAGTATGATCAGAAGCAGTTTTGAGGCTGCAACAGTCCTGCGCAGTCGCTGTTGAAATGCTGAGGTAAGGCAGCGGATCCGCATTTCCAGTCTCTCCAGAAGAGAGGATCGCAGGGGTTCACTCACATCCATATTCTCCTTGTTGCAAGCTTCCTCTCTAATGAATGTCAGGATTTCTTTCTCATCTGAACCAGAAGGGATTACACCTTCTTGTTCGTTCACTTCCAAGGAATCCTTAGCAAGGTCATCCTTCACAGAAGTTTCAAAAGGTTTGTCCGGAGATGCCTTCATAGTTTTGACCACTACTTCTTTGTTGGGGGAAGCTATTGTAGCATCTTTGGGACGCCAGACAAGATGTTTCTTAATATGAGTTCTAAAACCCCCTTTTTTCTTTTTTTTTCCCCTGCTATTTAACTGCACATTTCTCTGGCTGGGACCTTTATCTTCAGTTTTCCTTTCCTGGCTTGGATCCTTGTTGACTTTGTTTAGATCTGCGTCAATCTCAGGCTGAACAGAAACCAAAAGAGGGGTCTTCTTCTTGTTGCAGTTTTCGTCAGAGTGACCAATGCTTTGGCATCGCTTACATCTTAAGGTCTCAACTTCAATTCTTTGAGTCCATGATCCAAATCTAGTTTTCAATATTATGTGCTCTGGAAACTCCTGATCAATGGCTGAGACAATGCAGAACCGAGCAAAAGCAAGCCTGGATCTGTTTCTTGTGGGTCCATCTAATCCAATAGGTGAGCCAAGGGATTTTGCAATATTTAACAGTATTTCATCATCCCATAGATGCAATGGCAATCCTGGTAGCCTACACCAGATAGGAATGGTGTTTATGTTTTCTGTATTTGGATCAAAACCCGGATACCATTTTTTCAAAAAAAGACCCATATTTCCCAACCACCAGGGGCCTCCAAGTAACACCGAATCTAAATCCTCTTGTTGGTTAAATTTAGCCAAGAAAAAACCTTTTGGCATAATGGTAATGCTTAGGGCTCCCTTGGGTTTCCATTTTCTCATAGCCCATTTTCTAATGAAATCAATATTAGGTCTAGAGCCAAGAAACTTACCAACGAGGGAGAGGTTTGTTTTGTTTAAAGCTCTATCAACAAAACCATCTGGGACCCTAAGACAGGTGGCACCCTCTTTGTCCATTTCCCATGTGAACTGTTCAGTGCTTTTCGGACCCACCTTGAGGTTAGGGCTTTGAAAAAGCTTATTCCAAGCCAAAGGTGTGGATCTCAGTATTTCCTCCTTTTCTCTGCTAGCCGTCCGATTAGCGATCCCGAGATCTCGCTTTCCTCAAAGCAAGTTTTTTGTCATATTGCAGACTTTCCGCAGCCAGAACTGCAGAGACCGCACTGGCAGTACCTCCCGCTTTTTCGACTTTCTTACCCGTGTCTTCAAACGCCCTACATGGGCTATAGCTCAGCCTTTCCTCAGCATTTTTAACCGTGGTTCGCAGACATTCTGCAGCCAAAGCTGCGGAAACTGCGGAAACCGTGTCCTCGTAGATCTCTCCATCGCTAATAAAAGGTATTTACTATGTGTTGCACTACACAATTTAAACAATTAATCACTATTAAATTTTCTTTATTTCAAGTTGTCAATTTGTTGCTAGAAGTGAAGACTAGCAATGGCTGCAGCAAGCATCTATATATTCTAGGATATCTTTATGTTAATCTACAAAATAATCATTATAGATTTAGGATAGAGGAGCTAATAGTGGATTGATGGATATTTTCCCATCATTGTTAAAAACAAATTTGAGTTACACTACATCATTGTGGAAACCTAGAATCCAACATGGGTGATAATGGTTGATAATTGAATATTTAATAATAACAAATCTTACATGTCATGATGTGATTAGGTGTTATCATTAGGTTTATTTTATAGTTCTCATAAGATATATCATTAATATCACATAATTCAAATCGAGTCGTTAGTTTTATAAACCGCAAGATATAGTTAGTTTCGTATACTCAACTGAAAAACTAACTATAAACCCCAAGATAGTCTTGTAAAATTTAAATATAATAATGGAGCATAGTTATTTTTTCAATATTAGTCTTTATGATTTTACACCCGTGCTATGAAAATAACATATTGAACTCAATGGCTAATAGACTTATTTTTTTATAGTTATGTGTATTAAGAAAAGTCGTAAATATTTTACTTGTCTTGGAATATTTGTTGTCTTCCCTTGTCTTGGAACATTAAATAAATGTAGTAAGAATCCACCCTAGTGGTTGCTAGTCTTTGAAGATAGTCTTGTAAAATTTAAATATAGTAATGGAGCATAGTTATTTTTAAGTCAAGTCATTACTACTTTTCCGTAAGTAAGACAACAAATATCCTAGCAGCCACTAACCTCAAGATAGTCTTGTAAAATTTAAATATAATAATGGAGCATAATTAGTTTTCAGTTGAGTCATTACATGTAACTATATTAAACCATAGGCTTTTAATATCATGTCAAGATAGGAATATCATGTAATAGATTTTGAATAAAATTTTAAACTCGTGGCGGCTATGCTTAAAATTTTATTTTCTACTTTTCCTATTTACAAGACAAAAATATCCTAGCAGCCACTAACCTCAAGTATTTGTGATTTTCACCAGAGCTATGTAATTATCTTTGACATTAGCTTTCCATGGGCTTCGAATATTGTGTTTGGATAGGAATATCATGTAATAAACTTCAAATAACATGTTGTTCTCAGTGGCCGCTAGGCTTAAAATTTGGTGTTGGAGCTTAGTTTAGTTTTATTTTTAGTTTTTAGTAGATTCGTTACACATTATCTTGAATGCAAGAAAACAATTATCCTAGCGGCCTCTAATCACAATTATTTTTTATGTTACACCAATGCAGTGGAATAATCCACAACCTTATTGAACTTAGACCTTAATGGCCACTAGAATTAAAATTTTGTTTCTAATTATGTATCTTTTTGTCTTGGAACATTAAAGAAAGGTTATAAGAATCCATCCTAGCTGTCACTAGTCCTTGAATATAGTTTTTTTAAATTTAAATAAAACAATGGAAAATAATTATTTTTTAGTCGAGTTATACTTACTTGTCCCGTAAACTAGACAACAAATATCCAACTAGTTTTTAACCTCAAGTCTTTGTGTTTTTCCACCCGCACAATATAATTATCTTCGACCTTAGCGGCCACTAGGATTTGAATATATTGTTAGAATTGGAATATTAGGTAATAGATTTTGAATAGCAAGTTGAACTTAATAGCTACTAGGCTTGAAATTTTGTTTGCTACTTATTCATATTACAAGACAACAAATATCCTAGTGGCCACTAACCTCAAGTATTTGTGATTTTCCACCATAGCTATGAATATCATGTTAAGATAGGAATATCATGTTGAACTTAGTGGCCTCTAGGCTTAAACTTTTTTACTACTTGTCACGTATAAAAGAAAAAATATTCTACCAGTTGCTAACCTCAAGTCTTTGTGATTTTCCACCCATGCTATAAAATTATATTCAACCCAAGAACCGCTAGGATTTGAATATTGTGTAAGGCTAGGAATATCATGTAATATATTTTGAATAACATGTTTAAATCAATGTTTACTAAGCTTAGAATTTCATTTGCTACTTGTCATGTTTGTAAGACAACAAATATCCTAGCAGCCGCTAACCTCAAGTCTTTGTGATTTTCCACCAGAGCTATGAATATCATGTTAGCCTAGAAATATCATGTAATATATTTTGAATAGCATGTTGAACTCAAGTGGCTACTAGGCTTAAAATTTCATTTTTAATTACGTGTCTTCTCTTGTCTTCGAACATTAAAGAAAGGTAGTAATATCATGTTAGGCTAGGAATATCATGTAATATATTTTGAATAGCATGTTGAATACTATAGCTATGAATATCATGTTAGGCTAGGAATATCATGTAATAGATTTCAAATAGCATGTTAAACTCAATGGCCGCTAGGATTAAATTTTATTTGCTACTTGTCTTGTATGGAAGATAGTAAATATCCTAGTGGTTAATAACCTTAAGACTATATGATTTTTCACCCACACTATGTAATTATCTTCAACCTTAGTGGTCGTTAAGCTTCAAATATTGTGTTAGACTAGGACTATCATGTAATAGAGTTTGAATTTAAATTTTAATTACGTAGTCGCTAGGCTTAAAATTTCATTTTTAATTACATGTCTTCTCTTGTCTTGGAACATTAAAGAAAGGTAGTAAGCATCCACCCTAACGGTCACTAGTATTTGAAGATAGTCTTGTAAAATTTAAATAAAATAATGGAGCATAGTTTATTGGTCGATTTGTTATTACTTGTCCGTATACAAGACATAAAATATCCTACTAGTTGCTAACCTCATGTCTTTATTATTTCCCACCCACGTTATGCAATTATCTTTGACCTTAGCAATCGCTAGCCTTCAAATATCATGTTAGGATAGGAATATCATGTAATATATTTTGAATAGCATGTTGAACTCAACAACTACTAGGATTAAAGTTTTTTTCTCTACTTATCTTGTTTGCAAGACAAAAAAATCCTAGCGGCCGCTAACCTTAAGTCTTTGTAATTTTCCACTAGATTTATGTAATTATCTTTGACATTAGTGGCCTCTAGGATTTGAATATTGTGTTAGGATAGGAATATCATGTAATAAAATTCAAATAACATGTTTTACTCAATGACCGCTAGGCTTAAAATTTTGTTTTTAATTACATTTCTTATCTTTGAACATTAAAGAAAGGTTATAAGCATCCACCCTAGCGGTCACTAGTATTTGAAGATAGTCTTGTTAAATTTAAATAAAACAATGGAGCATAGTTAGTTTTTAGTCGAGTCATTACTACTTGTCCTGTAAGAAAGAAAACAAATATCCTACCGCCACTAACCTCAAGTCTTTGTGATTTTACACCGCACTATGCAATTATCTTAGATCTTAGCATCTGCTAGGCTTGTTGGTTGGATATTTTGTCACGCCAAAATATGAGGTTCAATCACGCTTAAAGAAAGGTGAGGCTACCTGTTTCTTATTAATCTAAAACACAACATAAATAATATGTACAGTATTCACACTAATCTAACCATTTGGGTTGGGATAGAATCCTAAAATACATATCCGTAATAGGTGAAGATATTTCTCTTTCGAAATGAAATGGATCAAAAAGGAAATGAGAGGAATGTATTTTCTTTCGAGTAAACATAGAGCATGAAATAATCATACGAGCTTTAGATAACAAATGTAATGTTTGAAATGATTAGAACAATCAAGATGCTAAACAAAGAATAGCTTAAGATTATGAACATAAGAACAATATCTTAAGAAAGATACATCTCACAACACAAAGTTTGTAAAATAGCATCAGCTTCTATTCCTCAAATGATTAAAAGAAAACACAAAGTCTTTCTTCTTCACAATAGATCTCAATATTCAAAAAATCTCAACCTTTTGGAATGCATAAGTGTCCCTTATTTATAATAAAAGGAGTTGAGAGAAAATAGGATAAATCCTATAAAATAGTCTTTTTAATGAGAGTCCTACTTTGCTTGACTCTCACGTAGGAGACCAAGTAGAAATTTTCTTCCTATGTGATGAAACAAAAATGAAAAAGACAAGTCGATTTTAGGATTGAAATGACATGCAACATTTTTCCTATTCCTTTTCATCATCTTTGTCTTCCTCCAAAAAGCCTCGCTTGTCTCGAAATTCTTAGTACTTTTAGATTATACCCTACATTTAATTTTCATTAGGCGCAGTGGAATGATCACTCAGAACTTGACATGTTTCCTGAGTATTGCTAGCATTTCCAGGAAGCTTTTTCAGTCTCTTGTTGAGTTTCCTCAGGGTTTCCAAAGAATGTTCAATTTTCACAAACCTGTCAATGATTTCCAGGCTGAATCCATAAGTTGGTTCATGCTGAATTGATTCTTGGATCTTCTTATAAAGATCATCAACAGGCAAAATACCTAAGCTTTCACTCAACACCTTAGAACAGATATTGACTAGCTCTTCTTCTATGTCATTCGTGTCATTGACGAATTGATCTCTTAATTCCCTCGGTTTTTGTAAACTTCATTGAGAATATTTATTCTAAATCTAATGGCTTTGGTTAGTTAAAAATATTTTTCCCCATGTGAAATGCCTTCTTTGACAAAGATGTGGGATGGAACCTATTTCAGCATTTGGAGAGCTTCAAAAGATAACTCTAGGTTCCCGATCTCTGCTAAAAATTCATCATACATTTTCTCTCCATCCTTCTTTATATCCTCTAAGGATTTGTAGACTTCCATGGTGTCCTCGATGACTTCTTTTCCTTGCAGGAGCAGCCTTTGGATCCATTAATTGACCATTCTCCCCTTCTCATTAATCTTCTCAATCATGGGTATCGATGAGAAATCAAACCTGATAGGAGTAGAGGATGATGGTGTTGACTCAGGAGGATTTGAGAGCTTGAGTAGTACTTCTGTCAACTGTTGTAATTTCTCTTTTAAATCATCTCTGTTTTCCTTAGTTTCCTTTAACTTCTGGCACAACACATTCATGGCATCTTGTGTGTCATGTTGTGCTCCCTCCATTGTTACTTTCCCTAGAGCCACCCTTGTGATTTGATAATCTGTGACCATTATATCATCCTTAGTTTTATCAGCCATGGGAGTAGCAATTTCTGTAAATTTATGCCTTGAGGCATCCACTAAAATCCTTGAAACTGTTTTGGGTTTCTTGGCCAACTTGGTAGGAGTGACCTTGAGGGAACTGAAATCAAAGGTTGGTAATGGAACTACCACCTTCCTCTTCCTTAGAGTCTGATCTATTAACCATTAAGGCGTATTAGAAGAAGTTGCACCCAATGTAGGTGTTATGGTCACATCCTCAGGTGGAGGAAGATTAGCTTGTGGAGTGGTGACCACTACTAGTCTAGTGTCCGTGGTAATGGATTTAGTGTAAGAAGGTGCAAAAGGAGGAGGAACTTCCATGGTTAATTGGGGTCTAGTGGGGAGAGGTGAGAGGTGAGAGAATATACTAGCCATGGCTGAGGAACTTGGTGAAGAAATATGAGGCAAGGAAGGCTGAATGGGAGCAGGCAAGGATTCAAAAATTAGAGCTTGAGAGATAAGAGGAATAATTACTCTCGATGAACTCATCAACCAAAAGAGGAATGGAAGGTTGAAAAATATCTTCTCTTGAAGAAGGATTTCCTTGTTTTGGTTGTGGAAGTGAATCGGGAACCTCAACTATTTGTGGGAGAGTGGCCACTTGGTGTAGTTGATCTCATCCAGAACTCGAGAAGAATCATTGGTTTTGTTCCAAAATTCTTCCATGTCAATGTTACCAAGCTTCGTATCTCAGATGTCGTAATTGTAATCTATGTAGGAGGGGATTCAATTTTTCATCTTTCTGACCTATCTGACTTATCCTTAGATGATCCAGGATCCGACATGATAAGTCCTGAAGAAATAATGCCTAGACAACATTTGTTTGATCAATCAAACTTGGAAGCTTGCTAAACAACCGCACAGACCTGCCACACTATCCGGACTTTAGAACTTGTAAAGCACCTGATGAAACCCGACACACTAGAATGTATGTCAGAAATAAGGTCTTGTCGGACACTTCACAAAACCCGACAGACTATAGAGAGTGTTGGAACTTAGTAGATGTCGGACACCTTGTAAAACCCGGTATACTGGCGGAATTTGAAAGATGTTGATCACTTTACAAGACCCGACACAAAGTAGATATCGAGAGGATGTTGAACACTTGGAGAAACCCGATACACTGCAAAGTGTATGTCAGAGGTTGATAGATGTTCGACACTTGGAACAACCCAATAGAAGGGTGGAACTTGGAGATTTTTAAGCACTCGATGAAGCCCAAAAAATGACGGAAGCAAGAAGATGTTGAACACCCTACAAAACTTGAAAATAAAGGAATCAGGTTTTTGAGGTGTCAGGACATGCAAAATTCCTGCCATTTCACCAGTTAGTAATTTTGGATTTTTTAGTAATTAACACGGTATATTCCATGGGATAAAATATAGAAACACCCTAGGGGTGAATTCCAAACAAGAAATTTCATTGGAATACAACATAAAATGAAGAAAAAAATCTAAAACATTAAACCTAGGGGAAAAATAGGAAAGGAAGGAGAACACCAAATGAATATCTCAAATACAAATCCATTAGACCTTAAATCGGAAAGAAAAGAAAAATACCTTCAGTAATCTTGAAAAATAATCGAAAATGGAACACAAAATCAATCAAGAAGCTCAATCGGGTTTGGAGGTCACAGGCACAAGTACAAAAAATCCACGCAACAAAAGTACAACAGGTAAAAATGACGTGTAAAATTGAACTATTTATAAATTCCTCACATTTATTACACTTCACTTGACATGTGTGCCAACTACTTAATTACTCGGTGTTAATGCCATGTCATCATGCTTGGAGTGCCCAAAAACTTGACACAAAGGATTAGCTATCAATTTGGGTTTTAGGTTTTGGGAAACAAGCGACATGAGGCATGATATGTTTGGATGTTCCAAGGTCCCAAAAACCCGACACAAAGGAACATATCAGGTTTCGGGTTTCGGAAGTCAAGCAACATGTAGCATGATTTTTGCAAATCATGTTCCAATGTTTATGAGTTTTGAAAACCCGACAGACTGACTTGTTTTTGGGTTTTGGGTTTTAGGAAACAATTTTCATATATAAAATATGTTTTCATGTTGTTGAAACCCAAAAATCTCCTCAAAAGGGAATTTTAGGAGATTTTTCCAAAAAAATTCTATGGTTATCTTAATTTTAATCTGGAATCACTAAAATGAGATGACAAACTCGACTCTAGTTGGGGACTTTCTTGGCGACATCAAAGGAACAAAACTCAAAATCTCTAGTTTTATCCATTGGGCTATGGAGTTTGAAAAAGAAGAAAACCAAAAAGAAAGAAAGAAAGAAAGAAAACAAAAAGCAAACACACGACAAAAAAAAAATTATGTACAATGCAAGAGAGTATCTTACATTACTGATGGAACAACTTCAGATGTTGACCACTGAAAGGTAGAGGGAGCAACTCTCCATCAAGATACGACAGACAGTAAGATATTTTCACTATTCAGCTGATGAATCTTAAAAGGTCCTTTCCATAAAGAATCAAACTTTCCATGCATCTCTTTCTGCTCCCTTCTCTTATCCCAAAGAAGTACTAGATCTCTAATTTGGAAGTCACATTACTTTGATTTCTTATCAAATATATTCTTTATTTTTCTCTAATGATCTATAATGCGATCAACCACCTTGCTTCGTTCCTCTTCTAGCCTAGCTAGGTACATAACCCTCTTCTCGATAGAATTTTGAAAAGTTTCATCTTCAATTTCTTTGGCCAACTGTAAGGTGGGAAACTCTATGGAGATAGGGATCTTAGCATCAATTCCATACAACACTTGGAAGGGAGACATCCCAATAGCTCATTTTGGAGTAATCTGATCTACCCATAATGCATCATATAACGCTTTGTGCCATGTCCTCTGGTTCTCATCCACCAACTTTCTGATTATAGTAACTAGGTTCTTGTTGCTTGATTCAGCCTGACCATTGCCTTGGGGGTAATAGTTAGATGAATGAGCTAGCATGATCCCAAATCCATAAAAATTTCTATCAACTCATGTGATGAGAAATTGGAAGTGTTGTCAGCCATGATCTTGTGAGGCACGCCAAATCTGACAATTATATTTTCCTTGAGGAAGTTGCAGATAGTTTTAGAGGTTTCTGCTAGATGGTTGTAGCTTCCACCCACTTGGTGAAATAGTCTATGGTAGTGAGCACGTAGTTGTGTCCAGCACTGGAGGTAGGATTTAATACTCCAATGAAATCAATTCCCCACTGGAAAAAGGTTCTTCAATCACCACAGGCTTCAGGGGAAGAGCTGCTAACTTAGGGCGACCAACAAAATGTTGACAAGCTTCACATTTGGACACCCATTCTGCTGAGTCTCAAAAGAGAGTAGGCCAATAGTACCTAGCCTGTAGGATCTTATAAGCTATCACAGAGGAGGAGAAATGTCCTCCGCATGCTATATTATGGAAGGACTCTAGCAACCTCACCTGCTGAGACTTATCAACATAGCGCAGGAATACACCATCAATACCTTTCTTGTATATTCCATTATCCCACAGAATGTATCTTATAGATCTTAACTTAACTTTCCTCTTCTCCTTTTGGATTAAATGTGGGGAATTTTCCATAAGTCAAAAATAAAGCAATATCTATGTACCATTCATTGGTTGTGCTCACAAAAAGCACCATGGGCAATTCTAAAGAGGTATCCTTAGTTTTTTTGCATTCTGTCTCAACATTATTTTTTGTAATCAATTGGCACATGCCCCTTCCTCATACCAACTTGGTAGGTCTGATGTCCAATTCATACTCTTGGAATTTAGCTATCTAGTTACCCCATTGACTACCCAACTCTTGTTGAGTCAAGATGGATTTAACTGCAATATCAGGAACGAGAACGAGGGTATGAGAACTCAGCATGTAATACCTGAAATGTTTCACTACTCTCACCACTACATAAGCATGCTTTTCAATTTGTGACATTTTCAATTCGTGTTCTTTCAATGGGAAACTCATGAAAGTGATGGGAGCTTCAATTCCTTCTTCATTTTCCTGCATCAAGATGGTTGATACTGTATGAGCAGAATCATAGCTATACATGATGAAATCTTTCTTGAAGTCTGGACATACTAGAATAGGGGCATGTGCAATTTCCTTTTGACTTCTTGAAAGCAAGCTTCCTTCGAGTGTTCCATTGAAATGGAGTTTTCCTCTCATCATATCAAGGATATCCTTGGTTTTATTAGCAAAATCAAGAACAAATATTCTTAGGAAATTAACCTTCCCAAAAAGGACTCGCACTTTTAATTTTGCTTGTGGGTAAGGTAAGACTTTAAATGGCCTTCACCCTCTCTGGGTTGATCTTGGTTCCTTCTCTAGTCACAATATGACCCAATAACTTCTTTCTATCACTCCAAACATGGACTTTTTAGGATTTAATGAAATCCCATGATGCCTGCACCTTAAGAGTACTTGTTCCAGGTGATCATAATGATCACTTCATTTTTTAGAGAAGACCGTCAAGTCATCCAAATACACAACTATGACCTTGCCCATTAAATCTCTGAAAGCTAAGTCCATAGCCCTTTGAAACATGGCTCTAGCATTAATCAAACCAAAAGGCATTCTCCTGTAAGAAAAGGTTCCCCATGGAGTGGTGAATGTTGTTTTATGTTGATCTTCAAGCAGCTACCTCAACCTGATTATACCCGAAAATCCATCAAGCATGGATAACATTTCTGCTCCAAAGGATGATCTGTAATACTTGGTCCATGATGGGCAATGGATAATTGTCCTTTAATGAATACTGGTTGAGATTCTAGAAGTCAACACAAATCTGGATTTCACTATTCTTCTTTCTCACAGGGACAATGTTTGCAACCCAGGTGGAATGATGGATTAGAAAGATAATCCTTGTGTCTAACATTTTCTGAATTTCTACAAGAATAGTCCCTAAGATCTTTGGGTTGTAATGTCTCTACTTCTTCTGTAGGGTTTAACTTTAGGCTTTAAAGGAATGCTATGTTGCACATCCTTGGGCTTGAAAGACTTTAGATCCACATATGACCACGCTAGGACATCCATATATCTCTTCAAGAGTGAAGAGAATATTTCTTTTTCCTCCAAAGAACAACATTTACTGATGTTTACCATCCGTGGTTGATCAGTGGAGCCCAGGTTAACTTGATCTACCTCTGATGAGGAAGCACCTTCAGCTTTCCTTTTACCCTGAATGAACCGGTCATGCTTGTCAAACAGACCTTCTAAAGAAACTAATCCTTTCAGAATCTTATTGCCTTTAAGTTGGATGAATTCACCATCAATTTCTTGATATGAATTCGAGATGAACTCACGGAAATCTGATTCTGATCCTTCAAAATAAATCTCATTGAAATTATCAAGCTTTCTCCAGAAAAGACAATACCTATTGGTCATCATTAAACACCTACCAATTAGCTGAGTTATCGAAACACTTGGACGATACACAATCTCAATGGTATATGTGTCCTATTTTAACTGTAGGTGAGGAAGAAGAAGAGATGTAGAAACAACTAAGGAATCAACTTTATCATTGTAATCTCTTAAGACTACCTTAATGGAAAAAGCGTCAAAGCATTCTATGCTATCCCAAACCTTGTTTCTGTAATGTTTTAGACGATCATTTTTTACCTGATAAATTCCCTTTACCTGATTCACAATCAACTTCGTATCTCCCTGTAATTTGAGATTTGAGATTCCTTTTTGTCTTGCCATTTCTAATCCTAACAACAAAGCTTTATATTCATCTATGTTATTAATATTATCAAACTGCAAATTGAAAGTAAAGGGAAAGATCTCGAAATCCGGAGATATAATAACTATGCCAGCACCTAAACCAATAGTTGAACAGCTCCCATCAAACTCAAGGGTCCAAATAGTGTTAGGATATTCTTCTTTCACTTCTATAGAGGGCACCTCAGATGTCAGGAAATAATTACCCAAGCCTACATCTTCAAAGAGAATTTGAGCCTTAGGGTCATCTGATTTAGTAACCAGGTACTTTGCTTGTGCTTTGGGGTGAAGAACACGAGGAAATCCATTTACTAGAATTTTAGCTTTGGTCCAATCCATGTTTATTTCTCCTCCAACATCTTTGCAAAAGCCTCTTCCCAAAATAATCCCATAAGCATCCGGGATATCAACAACTAGGATAGTCATTTTTACTCTCTTTTTTGGAAATGCAACAAATGCAAACTGCGCATCCTTGATTTGGCCAATCAAGGGGACTTGTTTAGTTTCCATGGAGTAACATTGTCCATAAGATTTAGTTAGTGTGAGTCCAAAGGCATGAGCTAATTTTGTAGGCATAACATTATTAGAGGCTCCTGAGTCAATTATGTAATTGTTGAGTTTGAAACTGTTTATAAGTAAAGACAAATAAAATGGTTCAATCTTTCCTAAAGAAGTGATAGAGGTCATATTACTCTGAGGTAAAGGCTGAGTGGGGCTAGGAAAATGCCTTTTGAAGATGAAGGAATAATAGCCTTTCTTCTAATGAATTTGGAAAGTTTCTCAAATTTCTTAGGGTTGGACTAAAGGTATTCGGCTTCCAACATTTGGATTTTGGTTTTCTTTGCATGATCAATGATGTCAAAAGTGGTATATGAAGGAATGATGGAGGGATCAGTTCTGGTTACATTGGTCTAAGCTGAGGTACTGGCCTTAAAAGTAGGAGAAAGAGAGTTGGAAGGTGAAGTTACCTTTTTCATTATCTCCTTTTCAGTTTGTGCTGAGATGGGAGATCCTCTTTTCGCCATAACTACAAGAGCTTCCTTACTTTTATCCTTGGAGATTTCAACCGGATTTCTAGGGTTTTGAGATTGGGATTGAGTGAAAAATGCAAATGATTGTCCATCATGCTCATCTTCATCTTTCTCATATTCCAAATAACCAATGCTGGAGTCGCCAGCTGAATCGTCAAAAGACTCATCAGCATATCCTGAAGCTTCAAAGGCTTCATGAGATTCATGATCTTCTGGTTCCTCATCCTCCTCAATTATTTCAACTGTTGCATTGACAAGAGGAGCTTCAATGGCTAGCCTGGTGGGAGCAAAGTGATCAACCGATTCCTATCTCTTGTGGGAGTGTCATTGGCATTGTTGAAATTCCATCTAGGAATATCCCGATAAGGAATATTGGTTGCTTATTGAGACATTTTCTTCTTTAAGGTGATCAAGTCATTGGCCATCTTCTAAATCATTAGATCAATAGTACTCTAAGAAGAACTTTGATTTTTAGGCTTAGATGATTCTCTTCTGATCTTGCCAAAATAAGATCATCTTCTATTTTGTTGGTCTGTAGCTTGAGCGGTGGCCAAATCGGGGATAACAAATCTTCTCAACAAGAAGCTTACATCAAGAGGTTGAGCGTTGATGAAGAAACACTTATGATTTTCAAGAGTAGGAACAATGAGGTCTAGAATCTTGTGGATCAGCTTGTTGAATTTGGCTATGAAGTCCCGCATGGGTTCATAAGACTCCTTCTTCATGTGTGTAAGCTATACTAACAAGGCATGAGAATCTTCAGCTGGTTTGAACCTTGCTTCAAATATAGATCTCATGGTAGCCTAGTTGGTAATGCATGCATTTGGGAGATGGTAAAACCATTCCATTGCTACGCCATGTAATGTTTTAATGAAGAATCAAACATAGACATCTTCATAGCAACCCTAAGAACACCACATGCAACAAAGAATGAGGCAATGTGTTCGTTAGGATGCTGTTTTCCATCACCGTTGAACTTAGGAATATTCTTCCATGATCCATGAGGTAGGTCATGCAATGGTGGAGTAAGGGAAAGAGGACCAATAGCTGCGCCCCAAGGCACAAGTTGTGCTGCCATTCTTCTAAATGAAGTGTGTACAGGAATATGAATATCCGATAAGAATAATGCATGACAAGTTACAAAAACTTCTTGTTCTTGAGGAATCCAAGTCCTTCAGATGGGTGAAGAACTTCTTTCCTAGCTAGATGCAACACTGTTGGGTGAAAGCCTGAAATTATGCTATTGAAGCAGATCAAAGAATGGATCAGTTTCACCCCTAGCTCAACTTAACCGAGTGAAGATCTTCCTAGCCAGCTTGAACTGGAAAATGGATCTTCTTGAAAATAAGGAAAATACGGAGTCACCAGACACCAAAAGGATAAGCTTAGTCTTATCAATCTATATTTCCTAGCGGAGTCACCAAAAACAATTGGTTAGATATTTTTCACACCAAAATATGAGGTTCAACCATAGTACATGGGATTAAATCCCTCCTCAAAGATAGGTGAGGTTACTTATTTATTACTAATCTAAAACACAACAGAAATAATATGTACAGTATTCACACTAATCTAACCATTGGGGTTGGGATAGAATCCCAAAATCCATATCCGTAATAGGTGAAGATATTTCTCTTTCGAAATGAAATGGATCGGAAAGGAAATTACTATTATGGAAGAAACACAATGGAAAGGAAATGCGAGGAACATATTTTCTTTCGAGTAAACACAGAGCATGAAATAATCATAAGATCTTTAGATTAAAAATGTAATGTTTGAAATGATTAGAACAATCAAGATGCTAAACAAAGAATAGCTTAAGATTATGAACATAATAACAATATCTTAAGAAAGATAATCTCACAACATAAACTTTGTAAAATAGCATCAATTTCTATTCCTTAAATGATTAAAAGAAAACACAAAGTATTTCTTCTTCACAATAGATCGCAATATTCTAAAAATATCCACACTTTGGAATGCATAAGCATCCCTTATTTATAATATAAGGAGTTGAGAGAAAATAGGATAAATCCTAGAAAATAGTCTTTTTAATGAGAGTCCTACTTTGCTTGACTCTCACGTAGGAGACCAAGTCAAAATTTGATTCCTATGTGATGAAAAAATGAAAAAGACATGTCGATTTCAGGATTAAAATGACATGCAACATTGTGCCTATTCTATTTCATCATCTTTGTCTTCCTCCAACAAAGCCTACTTGTCTTGAAATTCTTGGAACTTTCAGATTATACCCTGCATCTCATTTTCATCAGGTGCGGTGGAATGATCACTCAGAACTTCACATGTTTCTTGAGTATCACTAGCATTTCCAGGAAGCTTTTTCAGTCTCTTGTTGAGTTTCCTCAGGGTTTCCAAAGAATGTTCAATTTTCACAAACTGTCAATGATTTCTAGGACAAATCCATAAGTTGGTTCATGCTAAATTGATTCTTGGATCTTCTTGTAAAGATCATCAATAGGAAAAATACTTGAGCTTTCACTCAACACCTTAGCATAGATCTTGACTAGCTCTTCTTCTATGTCATTCATGCCATCGACCAATTGATCTCTTGATTCCCTCAATTTGCTGCAAGCTTCATTGAGAATCTTTATTCTGAATCTAATGGCTTTGGTTAGTTGAAAATGTTTTTCCCCATGTGGAATGATGCCTTCTTTGACCAAGATGTGGGATGGAACCTATTTCAGCGTTTGGAGAGCTTCAAAAGATAACTCTAGGTTCTCGATATCGATGTTAATTCATCATCCATTTTCTCTCCATCCTTCTTTATATCCTCTAAGGATTTGTAGACTTCCACGGTGTCCTTGATGACTTCTTTTCCTTGTAGGAGCAGCCTTTGGATCCATTCATCAACTGTTCTCCCCTTCTCATTAATCTTCTTGATCATGGGTACCGATGAGAAATCAAACCCGATAGGAGTAGAGGATGATGGTGTTGACTTAGGAGGCTTTGAGATCTTAAGTGGTACTTTTGTCGGTTGTAATTTCTCTTTTAACTCATCTCTATTTTCCTTAGTTTCCTTTAGCTTCTGGCACAACACATTCATGGCATCTTATGTGTCCTGTTGTGCTCCCTCTGTTGTTACTTTCCCTAGAGCCACCCTTGTGATTTGATAATATGTGACCATTATATCATCCTTAGTTTTATCAGCCGTGGGAGTAGTAATTTTTGAAAATTTATGCCCTGAGGCATCCACTGAAATCCTTGAAACTATTTTGGGTTTCTTGTCCGACTTGGTAGGAGTGACCTTGAGGGAACTAAAATCAAAGGCTAGTAATGGAACTACCACCTTCCTCTTCCTTAAAGTCTGATCTATTAACCATTGAGGCATATTGGAATAAGTTGCTCCCATTGTAGGTGTTACGGTCACATCCTCAGGTGGAGGAAGGTTAGCTTGTGGAGTGGTGACCACTGCAAGTGTAGCGTCTCGTGGTAATGGATTCAAGGAATGAAGGTGCAGAAGGAGGAGGCATTTCCATGGTTAACTGGGGTCTAGTGGGGAGAGGTGAGAGGCCAGAGAAGATACTAGCCATGGCTAAGGAACTTGGTGAAGAAATATGAGGCAAGGAAGGCTGAATGGGAGGAGGAAAGGATTTCAAAATTAGAGCTTGAGAGATAAGAGGAAGACTTACCTCTGATGAACTGTCAACCAAAAGAGGAATGGAAGGTTGAACAATCTCTTCTCTTGAAGAAGGATTTCCTTGTTTTGGTTGTGGAGTTGAATTAGGAACCTCAACTATTTGTGGGAGAGTAGAATCGGTGTAGTTGCTTGATCTCATCCAGGGACTCTAAGAAGAATCCTTGGTTTTGTTCCAAAAGTATTCCATGTAAATGTTACCAAGCTCCGTATCTCGGATGTCGTAATTGCAATCTATGTAGGAGGGGGATTCCATTTTTGGTACTTGTATTTCATCTTTCCTGACCTGTTTGACTTATCCTTAGATGATCCAGGATCCGACATGAGAAGTCCTGAAGAAAGAATTCCTAGACAACTCTTGTTTGAACAATCAGACTTGGAAGCTTGTTGAGCAACCCCATAGACCCACCACACTATCCGGACTTTAGAACTTGCAAAGCACCTGATGAAACCCGACACACTAGAATGTATGTCGGAAATAAGGTCTTGTCAGACACTTCACAAAACCCGATAGACTACAGAGAGTGTCAGAACTTAGTAGATGTTAGACACCTTGTAAAACCCGGTATACTGGCAGAAGTTGGAAGATGTTGATCACTTCGCAAGACCCGACACAAAGCGGAGATCAGAGGATGTCAAACACTCAGAGAAACCTGATACACTGCAAAGTGTATGTCAGAGGTTGATAGATGTCTGACACTTGGAACAACCCGATAGAAGGGTGGAACTTGGAGATTGTTAAGCACTCAATGAAGCCCGACAAATGATGTGAGTAAGAATATGTTGAACACCTTGCAAAACTCGAAAATAAAGGAATCAGGTTTTTGAGGTGTCAGGACATGTAAAATTCCCACCATTTCACTAGTTAGGAATTTTAGATTTTTTTAATAATTAACAGGGTATATTCCATGGGATAAAATAAAGAAACACCCTAGGGGTGAATTCCAAACAAGAACTTTCATTGGAATACAACATAAAATGAAGAAAACAATCTAAAACCCTAAACCTAGGGCAAAAATATTAAAGGAAGGAGAACACCAAAAGAATATCTCAAATACAAATCCAAAAGACCTCAAATCAGCAAGAAAAGAAAAATACCTTTAGTAATCTCAAAAAAATTGAAAACGGAACACAAAATCGATCAAGAAGCTCAATCGGGTTTGGAGGTTGTAGGAACAAGTACAAAAAATCCATGTAGGAAAAGTACAATAGGTAAAAATGACGTGTAAAATGGAACTATTTATAAAGTCCTCACATTTATTACACTTTACGTGACATGTGTGCAAACTACCTGAAAAATCGGCGTTAAGGCCATGTCATCATGCTAGGAGTGCTCGAAAATCTAACACAAAGGATTAGCTATCAATTCGGGTTTCGGGTTTTGGGAAACAGGCAACATGAGGCATGAGATGTTTGGATGTTCCAAGGTCTCGAAAACCTAACACAAAGGAACATATCGGGTTTCAGGTTTCGGAAGTCAAGTAACATGTAACATGCTTTTTGCAAATCATGTTGCAATGTTCGTGAGTTCCAAAAACCTGAAAAACTGTCTTGTTTCATGTTTCGGGTTTTGGGAAACAATTTTCATGTAGAAAATATGTTTTCATGTTGTTGAAACCCGAAAATCTCCTCAAAAGGGCATTTTAGGAGATTTTTCCAAAATTCTATGGTTATCTTAATTTTAGCTGGAATCACTAAAATGAGATAACAAGGCTTCAAACATCCTATTAGGCTAGGAATAACAAGTAATATATTTCAAATAGTATGTTGAAATGAGTAGCCGCTAGGCTTAAAATTTCATTTGCTACTTTTCTTGTATGTAAGACAACAAATATCGTAGTGGCCGCTAACCTCAAGACTTTGTGATTTTCCACCCACGCTATGCAATTATCTTTGACCTTAGCGGCCGCTAGGCTTCAAATATCGTGTTAGACTAGGAATATCATGTAATAGATTTTGAATAGCATGTTGAACTTAGCAGATGCTAGGCTTAAAATTTGGTGTTGGAGCTTAGTTCAGATTTCATTTTTCATTTTTCAATAGAGTCGTTACACATTACCTTGAATGCAAGACAACAATTATCCTAGCAGTCGCTAATCTCAAGTATTTGTTATGTTACACCAATGCATTGGAATAATCTACGACCTTAACGGCCTCTAGGATTCAAATATCATGTGATAGAATTCGAATAACATATTGAGCTCAATGATAGCTAGGTTAAACAACATTTTTCTTGATTGAATTTTCAAAAAGGTACATAAATATATGAGTACAATCTTGTATTACTATATTTCAAAAAATTCTAAACTCAACCAATGATATGTAGCATAATAAAAAATATATGGCATAGCATAAGATCCGTAAAATGAAATATATGCTTAAAATTGATATTTAATAATATTTACGAGTACATATAATGTTCCTACCTTTTATTAAACCTAAAAAAACTTTCTAAAGACATTACATTTAACTATTTATACATGGGAAAATGAATATAATTAAGTGTATATATATATATATATATATATATATATATATATATATATAATAATGTAAGCATTGAACATTGAAATAATTAGTCACAAATATTTCTTTCATATTAAAAATCATTAAAGGAGGTCAAAATGATTACCTAAACTATACACTATCAAACCATTACGATTTAAAAAAATGAATATGTAACTCGTGTTTTGCAATGGGATAGATTAGGAAAAAAACTTATTTCACGAAATCGGGACATATTCGATGATTTGGCACTCTAGTATTTCAAATATTGGAAGAAATCCATCTCTATTTTTTCATATATTGGATTTTATTTTTTCTATATTGTATTCCATTATTAATTTTATTGGAATCCATTAGTAGCAATATTGGATTCCAATATTGCTATTATTGGATTCCAGGATATTATTATTGGATTCTAATTTGGTTGTTATTAAGGTGAGATTCTTGCTAACTATTATAAGTCATGAGCCTCGATGTAAGGTGAGCGGTCACTATGTCTTATAAGTTATGTGCCTCGATGTAAGATGAGTGGTCACTTACTCTTATAAGTCATGAGCATCGATCTAAGGTGAGTGGTCACTAACTCTTATAAGTCATGAGCCTGTTGTATTAAATGAAAGTGAAAAATCCTCAATGTAAGGTTAGTTGTTGGTAACTATTATAAGTAATTATCCGTTATATTTAATTTTGAGCCTCACACTTATGAAATTGAGATCCTTGCACTCCGAAAGAGTGTGGCTCACATGTTTAAAGTATGAGAGCCTTGCACTTTGTAAGTGCAAGCCCCACACTCTTGAAAGTTTGAGATCCTCACACTATGAAAATTTTGAGTCTCACACTTTTGAATTGATATCCCCGCATTCTGAAGAATCTGAGCCTTGTACTCTAAAAGTGTGATCCTCACCCTCTGAAAGTGTGAGACCAACACTTTTAAATTTTTAGATTCGCACCTTGAAAGTGTGAATTCTCACACTCACACTTTCATAGTGTGAATATAAAACTTTGAAAGTGCGAGGCACACACTTTCAATGTTTAGTATGCACATATCCTTAAATTTGACATTGGCCTTAAATTCTAGTGGTGTTATTTTGACTTCTAGTGGAACTCACAATAAAATTATGTTCTCACCCCAAAATATACCTTGTAACAACTCAAGTATTGTTTTTTTAGATTGTAAAAGTTCACTAGTGTTTATTATTATAAACTATATCTGTGAGTAATCATTAAAATCAAACAACAAAGTTGGGAGTTTATGTATATCACAAATTCTATTACTTTGAAAGATAGTAGAATTTATGCTTGTAAATTATTCCATTCTCCGTATAAACAATGAGTCACTTATATGAGAAATAAAATGAAATAATCCTTGACACAATGCAAGAATTTTTTTGTGAGAAACATTGTCTTACGCCCTTGGAGATACATTGAACCATTATTTTATAGTTTACATCAATCAAAACACTCATTGTGCCACAATTGTATTTTTTTCTGAGTCAAGAAATAACAAAACTGATTTGTCATCATCTTTACATTAAAAGGTTCTATTTGTACATTTTAAATTTGTTACAAATTCATACATATACAGTTGTAAATCTTATATGAGGATTCATCACCTTTTATGGAAAATTTTATTTGCACAAAACATGAATACATTTGCTTCCTCTAGAATGGGACTAGCCGGTTTGGATACAAGTAGTGTTGAGTAAAGTAAACGGTGGAGGTGATATCAAAGTAGAGACTAATATTTACAAGAAGGTAGCTGTTATCCAATTTTACACACATGGAAAAATTGGAAAACAGGGCCTTATTATGATCTGATCACGACTGTGGTCGCATGCAACCAGAACATCAAGATCAACACCAACGGTTCCTTAGGATCACCCTGCGGCAGCTGTCGCAATCGACTCTCTCTGGAGGCCACTCATTTTATGAGATAAGTTTACTTCTCTACCCTGTAGCTGTTGTGTATAGCCAATTACTTCCTCACGACACTTTCCTAGGAGAATTTCAGTTCTACGCTCAAAGCGGCTGAGCATTCGATGCACAGGCATGTTGCAGTATAGTAGAAGCCTGTTTGAGCAAGTAAGTTGTCCAATGTTGTTATCTGATTAGCATCGAATGCATCCTCAAATTCAGGATTTTCCTTCAAGATATTTTTATGAAAATCAATTAAGTGATAGTAAGAGTGTTACCAGCAGACCTGAGGAAATTTATTACAAAGACTCTCTATTGAGATCTTACTTGTTTTACGATGTAACTCATGGAAGTGAATCTCATAGAGGCGGGACTGATTCATATCAGAATATTCATGAGGCACAATTTGCTTTGCAATTATATGAGCATCTTCAACGAGTCACTAGATTGGTGAGCATAAAGGATTCTGTCGGAATTATCACACCTTACAAGCTACAACTAAAATGTTTGCACTGAGAGTTTAATGTTATCCTCAAATCTGTTGAAGGAAAACTCGGCAGGAGAAGATTCATAAAGATCCCATGCGCGTTGGTGGAAAAGTGGAGAAATCGGGTCAAATTGCCAAGTTTGCGTGGCAAAGCTGAGACCGAGGCCTGTGGATTGATGTGGCCAAGCCGTTATGCGGGAATTTGAGCTGGTATGCCAAATGGGAAATATTAAGATGGCATTCCAAGTTGTTCACTCCGCGTAGGGGAGATTCAGGCAAACACTGCCAAAGGGGAAATATTAAGATGGCAAACCATGATCAGAATTCCGCACGGGCCATGTAAACAGGATCGGAGCATGTTGTGCGAGTCACACGGAAGGTAAGTCGGAGAACATGGGAATGAGGTAGTTGAAGTGTTTAATAGGATTGGACGTAGTGGTCTAGCCTGGCCAAAATCGAGTATGACACGGTTCTACGCTCAAAGCTCCACACATTCTGCTTACCACGCATAACGTCCCTGTAAACCCATCTACATATCTTCAACTATTGCAGACCTGCATTTCCAAGAAAGAGACGCCTTCTCATGGAATACCATAATCGCAGCTTACAGAAGACACGGGTTTCCTCACGAAGCATTGATACTGTTCCTCACGAAGCAACAGACAGGTGTCCTCCCGATCAGTTCACCTTTGCCAGCATGCAACGAATGGATGACTGACCTGATCAGTTCGCCTTTGCCAGCATACTTCTCCCAACTCCGATTCAGGCTCTGAGCATTCGGTGGTCGCGAGACAGATCAACCACAGGCAGCAGGCATGTGCAGTACAGTAGAAGCCTTTCTTTCGAGCGTTTAAACAAGCAGCTGTAGGAAACAAATATTCACTGCCGTGTACGATGGATTGGAGTCATGCTATTCAAGGCTTCATAAAATTTCCCTGAACCAGGAGATGAAGGTTTATTACGGTGCAGAATGAAATGATTCATATTGCTCAGCATTTCTTCTCCTAGAAACAAATTGAATGTGAAGGTCAACTCTGAAATACCTGGTCGGCCATTTTTTGCATGCTACTTACTCGTAAATGGTCTCTTTGAGAAACTCTGAGGGCAGAAGCAATATTTATATCCTTCCATTATGTACGTCCAATCAGACAATAAAAATATTCTTTTACCAGGTTCAGAGAAACTTGTTTTCAACAATGAACGATTATACTGTAGTTTCAAGCCGATTTTATCTAGCTTATTTCTATTAGCTTTGATCCACGACTAAGGAAGAATTCATATGGTTGTTCCCTGTACATTTTTCCAAGGTCCTTTTGGTTGCCCCAGTTGTTCAACGTATTTTTTGAAGGGCTCCTTTTATGTGTTGCAAATTGTAACATAAAGGATCTTTTTAGTTTCTGGAAAAATGAGTATATTGTGTAGCTCACAGCTAAAGGATCTTTTTAGTTTCTAGAAAAATGAGTATATTGTGTAGCTCACAGCTACCCATTCCATACTAAGACCCCAATAGTGGCATAATTGTTGGTTGGAGCCTAGATTGCAGAGTGCACTGCCAAAATACCGAAGGTCTCTTTGTCCAAGAATCAGTCTTAAGGGTGTCTATCGACATGTTATGGGCATGAACCTGGGTCATCATCATGGCAGCATTAGGTCTTTATTGATAATGGCATTTTCTCATCGTTTGGAAGGTACAAATTGTGCTTATTATGGAAAATCCAAAACATTCTTACTACAAGTGTTATATGATAAGGAAGAACCGTGAGCATTGTGGTAAAACCATTCTTTTTAGAAATATTGGGTTAAGCTCGACATTCAAGTGAGTTTGAGCCCAGGAAAGGTAAGATCGTTTGCTGGATGAAGAGCTCGGTGACTTCAGTTGAAGAGCTCGTGGTGTTGTTTCATGGAGTTTGAACATGGAATGCATGTGAATATGTGGTCCAAAACAAGAAGAAATAACTCTATCTGTCAAGCTAGAGCTATCACAGAGAAATCAATCGATTGAGTGTTGACAGGGCCACGTAATGTGATCCCTAACAATTTTCATAGCTCGAAAATCATTTCTAAATGGCGCAACATGCAGGAGTGAAATAATTTAAATTCATTGAATTGTTTAACCTCTGTGGGTACAACAATGTATTATGGATCAAATCCACTAAGTATGATTTAGAGTCAAACTTTTCATATTGTGGAAATGTTGGTACCAAGTCGAGATAAAGAATAAGCTCGCGGGTGTCGAAGTTTAATGTATTTGTAGAGGATTTCAATTTCAAGCTTAAAGCTTCATGTTCATGATGCATATAGGTGGCTTGGTAATTCAGAATGGCTTGATTTGGAGTTTGAAGCAAGACCGTAGTAGTGGCATTCGTGAGGCGAGTCTTAATTTGCGTCAGGCCAGGTTCATAGGATCTACATGCATTTTAGGAAAATGATAAGAATCGAGTTTGATAGCTCACCATTCGAAGGACTCAATGAAAAAGAGCCCGATTGCCAAGACGAGGAAAGAGTTGGTGTGGGGTTCAAAATCAATTGCAACACCGAGTTAGAGGATTCGAAGCTCACCGAGTTGAGATTTGTGTAGACTCTATCCACATGGACCCCCCTCCTCTTCAAGTCAAATGGGTCAACGGGGGTCCCGACATTATGTTAATTAAATTAATATTTTTATTTAAATATTTTAATAATAATATTTATTATTATTATTTAAATATTCTTTTAATTAATTGAGAAGACTAGGTCATCAGGAAATTAATGACCCATGATGGAACCTTCTCAGGTGGTTCAACTAACTGTAATAAATACATCATGGGCCTTCATTTTAGGAATGTAATTATGACATTTCCTCTTCTTTCTCACATATTCTTCTATAAATGTAAGTTGGAAGCTCATTTCAAAGGGTTCCAACAGTTCAGACAAGTTGGACAGTTAGATATCTCAGGTGAGTGTATACTTTTCAAGAATCCTCTCTCTTCTGCAAGTTGTTCTTGTGTGTTGAGAGAACTTTCAAGCCTCCTCTTCAAGACTGTAATGGAAACTATTGCCTCTTCTGAATGTATGATGCATTTTGCATGTTATTGAAGCAATAAAAGTGTGTGTTTTGTGACTAATCTCGGTCCTTTCATCCTTTTATGCTTCTTTGTGCCTTTCTCGTACTTGCAGGTACACTGTGCAAGTTTAAGTTTCTATTGCAAGTTCTTAGAGTTCTGTGCTTATCAAGTGGTGGAGTATTGCATGCAGTTGAGTTGTGGTGTCCGTTCACCCTTCTTGAGTTCATCCTTCTTCACTGGGAAACTGGTATATTTCTCGGTCTGATAAAGTTTAACAAAGGGAACGCGTGTCTCTTAGTTTGTGGTATCATGTACCCTCTCTAAGTTGCAGTAGGTGAAGTTGACCTGTGGTGCACACACCCTCTTCAAATTAACCCTTCCTGAATCTGAAGACACCCTTTATTTGGTGCATCACCATCCCTAGTATAGTTTCATTTCTGTAAATCTCTTTCCCTAAAACCCCATGAAAATGTTAGCGTAGGATTAGATAATCATTTTTGTTACACTAGGAGTAGTACATCACTTAGTTTAGGAAGAGGAAGCCGGCCTTCTCCGGAGGTTCACCTCGAACCCAAGTCCCACAACTTGAGAGGTGATCCCATGTGTCCCAATCACACCAAACGTCCTATTCACATCCTGGCCATTCGGAGGGTGCAGTGATTTGGCGACAACAATAGCACCAGAACATTGTACTACAAATTTCTTATTCATCCTTGATGTTCTTTGATATTCTGGGTCAATGTAATAAATGATACCCTTAAAATAGGTAGAGGTGTGGTGTTTGGCCAAGGAAATGCAATTAGAAATGCCAAAGTATTTTTTCTAAGTGAAGAAATAACAAAACTCATTTGTCATCATATTTACATTGAAAGGTTCTATTTACACATTTTAAATTTGTTACAAATTCATACATATATAGTTGTAAATCTTATATGAGGATTCATCACCTTTTGTGGACAATTTTATTTGCATAAAACATGAATACATTTTCTTCCTCTAGAATGGGACTACTGGTTTGGATGCAAATAGTGTTGAGTAAAGTAGTAGGAGGTGATATCAAAGTAGAGACTAATATTTATGAGAAGGTAGCAGCAGAAGAGTGTACTGCAAATTTCTTATTCATCCTTGATGTTCTTTCATATTCTGGGTCAATGTAACAAATGATACCCATAAAATAGGTAGAGGTGTGGTGTTTGGCCAAGGAAATGCAATTGGAAATGCCAAAGTCTGAAAAATTGCATCAAAATTATAATCCAAAATAATGTTATAATTCTTCACATCCCTATAAATAATGTGTGGGTTATAGTCATAATGAAGATATGGCTATCCTTCTTTAGCACCATGAGAAATCTTTAGCTGATCATTCTAGTCTAACTTAATCTTCTTTGATGATCCTATACGAAAATAAAAATTAATAAAACACTTGTTATATTTTCCAAATATCCATTTTACTATGAAGGTTAGAGGTTGATTGGACACTTCTATTTCAAAAATTGAATCTACAATGTACATATTCATTTTTCTTCATAACATAATCATTTTACTCACCATGTAGGATGTCTCATAGACTTTTTTTTACCATGTAATCATAAAACATTAGGTTTCTAAGTGGAGAAAGTGAACATCCATGTAGACTCTCAATATTCCAATGCTTGATGCTTCCAACTATTTCCACATTAGTTTCAAATGCAAGCAAGCTTAGTGGGTAGTGACTGTACATTCTCTTTATAGAAATTGGCTTAGAATTCTTTAGATCACATTTATAAAGATTTCTTGTAGCACCATAGCCAATTACATATTTCTCTTTAATATTTTTGTGATTGTCATTATGTCATCATACATGTAAAGATCCATGTTCATGTGCAGTATGACCAACCTTGGAGAACCTAAATGTAACAAATAGATGTGTTAATAAATAAATTGTAATATGATATTGCTTTCTAATTTGTCATCTGATAATCTATACAATATGAAATCATGTCTTTCCATGTTAGTTTTAACACCTTTCTCCATGTTGTTTGCAAAGCCTTTTGTAAATACCTTTAGATGATTTGAACGGTATAAAGCTATAATTATGCACAATAGTAGTACTGAACCCTAACAGATGCATACAATTTACGATTTTGAGATGGATTTTTTCATCACATTTGGCCATTATTTTGTTAAACACCATCATACATATATGAGTTTTCCAAAAAATTATAATGTAGAAGAATATCTCTAGAACCCGAGCTATTTAAAATAAAGATACTATTTATTCCATGAATTAATTGGTGATATCTAGAAACCATAAGAAAAAAATTGAATTAGTACTTAGAGAAAATTTGTGTTTATAACTACAATTGTATGGAGGAAAATACGAAAAGTTTTTTATTAAGATGAATTTCCTAGACAAATTATTATAAGAGAGGTTAATGCAAAAGAAATATAGTTATTTATAGTATCTTCTATTATTATGGCAAGAGAATTAAATTTATTCCTTTCTCAAAGACCTCCATATATTTGAAAGTGAAGACCTCTAGGTTTCCACAATGATGTAGTGTAACTCAATTTTTTTAAGTGATGGGAAGATAGCCATCAATCCACTATTAGCTCCTCTATCCTAAAGTTATATAGATTATTTTTTACATTAACGGAAATATATTCTATAATATATTGATGCTAGTAGCCGCTAGTCTTCACTTCTAGCAATGAATTGACATCTTCAAACAAACCAAATTTAATAGCGATTAATTGTTGAAATTACATAGTGCAATGCACAAAAAAAACTTTTATTAATGATTTCTTGATTTTTATAACTGAAGGAGGGTTGAAGGGTCCCTTTCCCTTTACATTATAGATACAATGAAAGGATCGGTAACAATGTAACTTGAAAGGATATTTAACAACCAAAAAAAATTTACATCCTGATGGATTTTAGAAGCACTTAATTATTTAAATCACATGACACATTCGTAACATCAACTTTAACAAGGATAAAAGTAGTTCTGCAGGAGGTTCTAGAAAATGATTCTCTTTTCTAGCAAAGTAACCTGAATCTTTAACTAATCACATACCCCGTGACCTTCCCATTAAATAATATCCCAACATGTTGGTTCCTGTTGCAGCAAAGAAAACAAATCATCTAGGTCAGGAAAGGGGAGAAAACTATCTCCCGCCCTCGGTGTCTCATCCCATTTGGACACACCATACATGAATAACATTAGGACATCAAACCATTTGAACAACTCTAAAAAATGGCCACATCAACAAAAACCAACCTATTTATAACAATCCTCAGATAGTAAGGGCCATGAGGCACTCACGGTTTTTTCCATTTTCTCCCCATGCCAACCCTATACATTGGCTTGATCCAATGATGACCCGTCTTCAAAGCCCAATCCTTTGCTAGGTGTATGATAAGAAGATGAAATATGAACATAGAAGAAATTTCCACATTTACCCTTTGGCATCCCTCTAGAGAAAGATTATCATCTCTAATAACTCCCTCAATAGAAACTAGGTCTTTCTATGTTTCAATTTGAAAACATGGATTTCAAACAGTGACATGAAATTTGGTATAAAATGTCATTTCACGCACCGATGCAGAAAATTACATGAAAGGAAACATTGGAAAGGCCATGAAAAATAAAATGAAAGCTAGTGAAATAAAGACAAAAGGTGTGAAAATAAGGAGGAGAGGATCAGTAAATATGTGGAGTGACTATGCCATTGCATGCTTGTAATTAATACAAGATTGCTAGGGGCTTTAATATCAACCTTTATTGGAAAATGTGATGATTCGAAATGATCAACATATTTATTTCCAATCTTATCATGCAATTTTCTATAAAATATGCCTTTTTAGTAGCCTCCCCATATATAACATTTAAGGTCTAATCTATAATTAATGAAAGAGTTAAAAGTGATTTTTATTCACACAAGTTTTTTTATGGTGGTGCTTAACAATAATATGAGAGTCACATCCAATAATTAATTCATTACTATTTAATTCAATAGTAATGGACCAAAAATATTCCAACACTTTAATTTATTGATTCATACATTTATTAATTTACATTGGGTGGTATCAAGGTCCGTAATCTGATAGGGGGACAACCTCAATAAACAATATCATGATACTACACAATTTAATCTTCAAACCGTTAATAATCATTACAAAATAAAAAATTATATATTTAGTCCTTGAGTAATCTCAATAATTTTTACATATACTTTTAATTTACTAATTTGGGATTAATGGTGTGTTTTGTTTATGAATATTAACTTATATTCTATTAACAAGCAAAATGATATAAGAATATTCACCAAAAAATTGGGTGGTATGGAAGCACGCCCCAAAGCCACGAGTTAAAACTAGGAAGACAAATTCTAGGAGTACATTTGATTATAAAACATAACAAGATAGAAAAGAAAAAACTTTAAGCCTCAACTATGACTTACCGACCAAGTAGTTAGCAAATCTTGGTCATGTCATCAAGATCCAAGAAAGTCTTGAGGATAAACAACTCCCTTCATTTTCTTTCCTTCAAATTAAAAAATATCGGTGTGGTCTTGAACAAAAAAATATCATTACTTAAAATTTAATGAAAATAGTCTAAAACTTCCATACTTCATCTTGTTTCATGATACAAATCATATAGTTGAGAAATACACACCACTATATTAGAAAAACATTGATCGATACAATATTGTATCGATAAGGTTAATTCTGAGAGAATTCTTCTACATAAATTATACACAACATGCTTTCCACTAACATTATTTTCTCAATACCCTCTTTAGCATTATTTGTAAGAACACCTTCCTCATTTGCGAAGTGAATTCTTGAAATTTACTACATATATGTATAACTAAACTTCTCTTACATTAATCAACATTATAAAATTTTATCAATCTAACAAACACATTCCAATAAAAATTATAGTCATTAGTCACGTTATTAATTATGCGATTATCATCTAAAAGAAGGCCACCCATATTTTTGTGGCTATCTTTCCAAACTTTCTTCGAGGATTGGAGAGATTAGGACACATATATATAGCAATCGACCAATTTTTGAATTTCCTAGGACTAGAAAATTTTATTTATTTTTTCAAACACACCATTGAATTTTATATCAGAAATAATTTATCAATGCAATTAAAGTATGTCATTTAATACTACATGAGAATATTGTTCACCTTCACCCTAGTATGTGGTTGATCCTTTAGGTATATTTTCTTTGAAGCATGATTTTCAGAAAATATGTAAGGCCAAGACAAACATAACATGTCTTCAAGTTTAAATGATGTACATCTGTTATGATGATCTAACATTGCCACACTACATGGCTATGTTAATTACAAGAAATTGTCGAACATAGTAATAAAAAATCTTTCCCTTTCACTAATGCGCTTATCGGTTGCAAAAATTCTAGTCATTAGTCATCCTTCTCGAAGGTTTATATTTAAGGACTTGGCTCTGCTAAGGATAGTTCATTGAATATAATATAATTTCAAATAATGACTTCAAACCTATTGAGATTGTTTTTTTTCATTTGTTAAAATAGATTCGTCAAAAATATAGAGGATAGTGGTCGATAGCCTTGTCATCAATGAATAATTGGAAACATAAAACATGCATTTCTCTTCACAGTCTCAGATCATTCATTCTTGAGAAAGACTCGTGTTCATATTTTCCCTCCATTTTTAGTAAAACGTTTAGGACTATTTTGTTTAACGAGTTATTTTTGGAAATATATAGGGCCAGATGATCAGGATACGTCTTCATGTTTAAAATATGTACTTCTATTATTATGCTCTAACTCTTATATTTTTCATAAAGATAGACAATGATTTTTATTAGGTCGATATTTTTAAAAATAGAAATAGTATAGCCAAGTGAGCGCCAAGCCACTCCTTTCAGTAAGTAATGTAGCTTAGCGGTTGCTATGCATTTTCTTTTATACGAACTGACATAAAAATGCCTTGTGACACCATTTCATTAATTCATATGATATATCATTTAAGCACTATGTTCTCGTAAGTATCGTAGCTTAGCGCTCGCTAAACATTTTTATAAATAATTTTTTTATTTGTATTTTCTTAATTAAGAAATATTTTAGCCTAGAGGCCGCTAATCTATTCATTTATCATTTATCAATAAACAATAGTCATAGAGTGTTATGTTATAAAAGCATTTGAGCTTAGTTTTCAATAGTAATTTTTTTATACAAACTATTTTTTATCGTATTTTTGAAATTAATAAACATTTTAACCTTGAGGCCACTAATCCATTACTTTCTCAAAAGACCTCTGTAGATTTCGACAGTTAATTTTTTTTTATCTCACAAATTTTGTATCTTAAAATTTCACGAAAAATTCCTAGCGCCCTAATAATATCTTTTACTATGATCTCGTTATTAGAGCTCTATGTTTGAAATAAGATATTGTTTAGCCTAGATGCTGAAAAATGATTCCTTCTTGTAAGTAATCGAGCTTAGCGATTACTAAGAATTGTTTTAATACAAACTATTGTTTCATCTCTATATTCAAAATAAAAAATCAGTTGAGCCTAGTGGTTGCTAATCTACTCCTCCTGACAAGTAGTGGAGATTAGCAGTCACTAATCATTTTCATTGATGCACACTAATGTGTAAAAAGAAAAAATGAAAAGGTGTGTGCATAACATTCCCTATGGTGTTAACGAGCACCCTGAAAAAAATTTAGTACTCATCTTTCTTCCTAACTATGAAAATACCTCTATAGCTTTTGACAATAAAAATTATCCATATCTCACATATCTACCATCAAAATATATTATGGAAAATGCATAACGACCATTAATATCTATTCCTATGATTTTTCCATATAACATATATGTTATCAAGAAAAAAATTTAGCCTATTTTCTCGCATAATCATTCCTTCTAGTAAGTATTTAATCTTAGCATTCACTAAGAATTTTATTTCAAACCCGATGTTTGATTCATCTTGTTCAAGTAATGGAGTTTAGCGATTGCTAAGTATTTTACTTAATACGAACCGATATAAATTATGTGTTAGACATAAAATAACTTATGAGTAATATAAAAGTTGAGAAATCTTTCAATGCTATGTAGTGCCACACTTGGTTGTGGAAGGAATGTATAGTCAATAAGATAATATTATAGTTGATGAAAATACTAGTGATTGAAAATTGTAAAGATATTTATTTACATTGCTAGAAATGAAACCTAGGAGTTGTAGAGGCTAGCGACCGCTAGGCTTCTTCTCATCAAATAGAAGGACAACATACAACATGTAGAGTTGTTCATTAACACGTGCTGAAGAGAATACCCTGATCCCTATAAAATCTAAGTATTTATTATTTTGAATTTAGTGTTGTAAAAATATCATTCTAATGGAGCTTAGCGGTTGCTATTTTCTTTCCTATCTATAAGGTACTCTCAAATTCGGGTGAAGCGTAAAATTATGTTTTATTTTTTCTATATTAAATCATAAATAACTCCAAAATATCGACAATCAAGAGATATTAGAAATTTCATGTCACATGGAAAAATTTTAATGGATTACGATTATAACTTAATAATGCATATTTTTATAGATAAAAATATTTGTTAATTCTATCGCTAATTAAAATTTTCTTAATAATCAATTATATAATTGTGTAATTAAGCTCGTTCAAACTTTCAAGATGCCACATTTTATTGTATTTTTTTAAATTAACGCGGATGATAGCTAAAAATATTGAATTCTCAATCGATAAAAATAAATAATAAATGATGCATATATCACTCTCTTAAAACTTAATTTTTTTGTTTTGTAACATTCACTTCTATTTTATAACTGGTTTTTTTATCACGCTTAAATTAATATTTGTTGTTTTCCCATGATTTCAAAAGAGACTTTTGATATTTTCCTACGAATTTATAAAATAGGTAGTATTAATAAATTTTAATTCCTCGCATCCCACACCATTCCCTGAATTAACAAAAATTATATTTATAAAATACCGAATTCACACTAGATAAAAATTAATAATTAACGAGGCGTATATCACTCTTTAAAAATTTTAATTTTTGTTTCCTAATGTTTAATTCTATTTTCTAAATGGTTTTTTTCAATGCCGAAATAAACAATTGTGATTTTTTCAAATCCACAAGAATTTTTGTCGATGTCCCACTTATTTCTAAAGTAGGGAGTGCTTTTTTTTATTGATGGAAAATAGCTTTGAAGGGAATATACCTTGTTTACAAAGAAGGCCAAAAGCCGATATAACAATCAAAGTATTAGCAAAAAAGGATCAAGCATCCGAATAGGTGTTTGAAATCAACCATAACCAAAAAATGTACAACAGAGCAAAAAATGTAGAACAAAGCGCCGCTGACGAAAATAGTAAAAAATAATAAAAGCAGCGAGAAAAGATCGGCGCTGCAGTGAAAAACAACCTTACTTCTTAGTTTCTCTAGTGATTTTAGATTTTATGGTTTGTAGAGAAGTGAAGAGGGCCACCGTAGTCATATGGGTGAGGTCCTTAGTATCAAGCTTAGCCAAGGTTTGGCTGCTCTCCTTGGCCATTCCCCACAAAGTCTTTGGAATCCCACTCAGCACAGTGATGCTGCAAACATGCTGTTCAGAAAATCACTGATAGCATTAAAAATTTCCATACTATGCTCATGGCGATCCTTGGCTCTTCCCACTCGATTTTCCAAGGAATTCAACTTTTTATAGATGTCCTCCACTTGCTGGTTATCTATCTCAGTACCCTCATCAATCTTCCTTTTCCCTTTTTTCTTGGTAAGCTACATCACTTCCTCCTTCAACTTCATCATCTCCTTTTCAAGGTCATTCAGTCTTTGTATAGTGCTATTTGCTTCATTTTGTGAGGCCTCTTCATGGCCAACACTACTTATGTGTAGCAGGTTTTGTGCAACTTCCATATCCTTGCTACTGCGAAGGATTCTACTCGAAATTGGGGTTTCCAGCTTGAGCTTCTTCTATTTTTTGGTATTAGGCTTGGGGGTGGTGGTAGTGATGAGAGTGGGGGTCATGGTGGAAGGGATGTGGGTGGGGTGGTGGCAGTGATGAGAGTGGGGGTTGTGGTGGAAGGGATGTGAGTGGGGGTGGTGTCGGTGGAGGGAGGGAGAGGAGTCATGCTGGGGGAGGAAGGGAGGCTAGGGTATTTGGAAATGTAAAGCTTTTGCAATAAGAGAATAATCCCTTAATGCAAAGGGGTAGCCCATGTATGCTTCTGGAACTCCCAGATGGAGAGTTCAAGAGAGTTCAGGAGATAGTGATGCAAACAAACCATGATTTGTCTATGGAAGTGGTTTAGAAAAACCAAATGCTTAGTGGGGACAGTGACATACCTCCCTTCCAAAGATATGTAACGGACCATCATGCGGGTTATCTCATCAAAGGGTGGTGGAATTGAACTAACCCACAGCCCCACTATAACAAACATCAACACCTCGTCCTCAACAACAAATTTCTTCTCTTCCACCTTTTTTTCGACTCTCTTGCTGAAGAAACGGAGGCCTTCCATCTCCAAACCAGTAGCTTCAGCAATAAGCTCTTCATTCACTGTAATTTTATGTCTGCCATACTCAACTCTGTGGTCCTTCCAATCCATGGTGAATTGAATTGAAATGATCTGGTTGTGACCTTGAATTCGATCGATGAAATTTGTAATCCCACCCTGCTTAAGGAGATTCCAGAGCTCTACATTTTCCTTCCAATCCGGATCACTGCAAGGTTCAATCTAACACGGGGCTCCTCCCATTTTTACCTCTCTGTAGTGTTTTCCCTTCTTGCCTTCTAAACCCTTGTTCAAATTTTTGTATGGAATGTCGTTGTGCTTCTGTCTATCCCGATTATTTAGAATCCCGCACACATTTTGGGAGTGATGAGAGTAGTTCCCGCATGTGCGATCTTTGAGCTTCACTAAAGCCCACTCCAAGTCATCATTATCCTTACTCCACACTTGAGTGCCCATAAATTTCCACTTGAATGCTGATTTGTACCTTCTCAGGGATGTAAATAGCATCATTCCAAATAGTTAAATTATTATTTATGCCATAATTGGCCAATTCATCAGCAACCTTGTTACCTTCCCTGTAAGTGTGCCTAATACAACTATTTTTGAAGGTTTGGTAGATGCTTATGGATTCCATGATGAAATCCTTGATATTCTAGCTAGGGGCGAGGATTGATTAAGATGATTAATAATATTAAGTGAGTCTCCTTCCAGGATAATATTTTGTATGTTCTGAGTCTGGGCTATTCTAAGCCCCCATAGAGTAGCCAAGGCTTCAGCATAATGGTTAGTTTGGACCCCCATTTTACCAGCATAGGCAGCAATCAGATTGCCTCTATGGTCACGAATCACTCCTCCCCCTGCAGCAATCCGGGATTACCCTTAGAAGCCCCATCAAAGTTCAATTTGTGCCAGTTAAGATCAGGAGGATGCCAATGTATCAAAGACCTATCAATATTAGGGCGTGTGCTATTCTGAATATTGTCAACTCCAATTTTCTAGTTGGACAAGATATGCTCTTCATTTTTAGGATAGTTCTTGTTCTTGGGGGGTTTGAATCTGGCAATGTTCTCTTTGACAACATTAGTGATCTTCATAAAGCTGATCTTGTGATGTTGCTTAATGTTTCTGAAAATGATGTCATTTCTATCCTTTCATATTCTCCAAATGATATGGGGCATAACAAATTTCCAGAGTCTTCTCACAATACAATGCTTAAAAGGGGGATTCCATTGGGTCCAAAACTAGATAAAGTCCTTCGGCACAGCCCAGAGAACTTTGAAATTAGAAAAGGCAATATTCCAGATTTTAGTGGCATATTCACAGTGCACTAGAAGGTGTCTGATATCCTCAGAATCTTTTTTACAAAGATGGCATCTATTTGGAATAATGAAACTTTTTCTAATTAGCTTATCAGTGGTAAGAATTCTTCCCCAAGTACCACCAAAAGAAAATGTTGATTTTTGTGTGAGCTCAGCCATCCAAATCCTACTCCAGTTGAACTTACACTGCATAGTTTCAAAGAAAGAATTATATCCAACTTTAACAGAATAATCCCCATCAATAGAGTTATTCTAGACCAATTCATCCTTGACATCCATTTGACTTAAGGGGATAAGATTCAAATGCTCTTGTAATGAAGACATCATGTGGTTCAAATCATCTCTATCCATAGAGTTTTTTCCATTTCTTATTATTGCCATCCCTGTCAATGTAATCTATTATTCTAGTACCATACTTACACTCAAGGATATCTTTGAGTGCTCCAAATATGTCAATGAGGGTGCAGCTAATTCATTTATCTTCCCAAAAATTATATCTCTGCCATTCCCCACTTTCCATTTGCTTCCATGCCGATGAAATTCTGGTCGAACTAAATTATTTTAAAATATGGAGCCATAGGGAAGGTTCTATTCTTGAAGAAAAGATATAGTTGTTTGTTGATTAAGGTATTTGACTTTAATTAGTTCAATCCAGGTTGGTTCTCGAGAGCATTCTCCATCCCATTTTCGTAATTAGAGCCTCATTCATTTTTTCGATATCTTTTATACCCGGGCCTCCTATTTTTTTGGGAGTACAAACTTGGTCCCAAGTAACCAAGTGATATTTGAATTTATCCTCCATTCCCTACCGGATAAAGTGCCTCTGAATCCTCTCAATTTTTTCTCTGAAAGTAGAAGGGATATTGTAGAGTGACATGATATAAATAGGGAGATTCTGAAGATTACTTTTTATGAGCAGGCATTTTCTAGCACTTGAAAGAATGGTTCCTTTCTAGCCAACCATTTTATTTTGGAATCTTTTTAAAATGGTATTTCAGGACATTGATTGATACTTTTTTCGTATTTCAAGGGGAGCCCAAAATAAGTAGTGGGGAGTGAACTGATTTTGTTGCCTAAAATTTAGCAATTTTGATCTCGCCTATCCTCGGGGGTGTTAAAAAGAAAATTGAGCTTTTATCAAAATTAATGTCTTGCCTCGAAGCAATTTCATAAATTTTCAAGATAGACTTTATAGCCTTAGCTTCAAGAATGGAATCCATTAACAAAAGGATTGTATCATCTACAAATTGCTGATGAGAAGTTGTTTGATTAGTGGAAGTGGGCTTAGATCCTTTCAACAATCCATCGATGACTGCTTTATCAATTGTTCTGCTAAGACTGTCTGCCATAAGAATGAAAAGCAAGGGGGATATGGGATCCCCTTGCCTTAGCCCCCTTCTACTATTGAAAAATCCCACCAGTTCTCCATTTACCACCACTAAAAATTTGGTTGTAGTAATGCATGCCTTAACAATTTTTCTGAATTTAGTTTGAAAACCAAATTTTTCCAGAACCTTATCCAAAAAGGTCTAGGAGACTTTATCAAATGCTTTATTCATATCAAGTTTAAGGACCATGTTAGCTTTTTTGTTATTATCCATAGAGTGGATAGTCTCATGGACCATAATAACTCCATCTTGGATAATCCTACCTTTGATGAATCCACTCTCTTTGCTTTGATATTAAATCATTCATGATAGATTGGAGTCTAGTAGCAATGATCTTGGTAAAAATTTTGTAAATCACATTCACTAGACTGATAGGTCTGAATTCTTTGAAATATTTAGCATCCATTTTTTTTGGAGCAAGAACAATATGAGTGTTGTTTAGCTCTTTCAATAGATCCCCAGTTCTATAAAATTCATTCACCGCCCTGAGAAGGTCATCCGAGCATATTTCCCAAAACGTTTATAAAAAGTTGACCGAAAATCTATCCGGGCCTAGTGCCTTATCTCCTTCAAGAGTGAACACTACTTTTGAAGTTATTCTATTGTGATAGCTTTAGTGATGTCTTGAAATCTATTGGTTTTAATTTTATCTTGGGGATAGCCTCCAACATGAAAGAGATAGCTTCTTCATTCATGGTATTATTCTCATTAAGTAGCTTTTCATAGAATTGAAGAGCTTCCTCTTTAATGCCCCTTAGGTATTTTACAATAGTGCCATTGCCTTTAGCAACTTCCATTATTCTATTGCATGCTTTATGCTTTAGGATGGTCATATGAAAGAATTTTGTGTTCCTATCTCCTTCTTTAAGCCAAATGGCCCTTGATTTTAGTCTCCAAAAGGATTCTTCTCTGCTACAAACTGTATGTAGCTCTGAAAGAATATTCTTTTCCACTTCTTGATCTTCACGAGATCTCCCCTGTAAGTTCATCTTGATTTCAAGATCTTGAAGCTTTTGTTTTAATTCCTTTTTTGGACAAACACATTTCCGAAAACCTCTTTGTTCCATATTTTAACCTATTTTTTGACATTCTTAAGCTTCTGCATAAGTCTATATTGAGCAGTTCCCTCACCATCCTAGATCCACCATTCCTTTATCCTATCTTGAATATCATCATGTTCCATCCACATATTTTCAAATTTGAAGGAACTCCTGATGGGCTTAGTTCAATTGAAGAGTTTTAGAGCAATCAGATTGTGGTCCGACCTAATTCTGGGAAGAGAGGTGAGATGAAAGTCCTGGTTAATAATCCAGCTAGCAAAGAAAAGAGCTCTATCTAGTCTCACTTGAATTAGGTCTTTCCCCAACCCTCTATTAGTCTAGGTGAACTGGTTTCCATGAAGATCCACATCCATAAGATTAAGGTCAGTAACAAACTCAGCAAAATCATCCATACCTGTGGAGAAGTTTTGGTTTCCACCTTGTTTTTCACTGTGGTTTAGGGAGAATTGAAGTCTCCCATAATAAGCCCGATTGGTAGTAATATGCAAACTTCTGAAAATATTGAGATCATTCTAATGTAGGGAGTGTTAATAAAGTTAATTTTCCGAATCCCACGCTATCCCTTGAATTAATGTGCATTACATTTAAAAAATATCGAAGTTACACTTGAGAAAATTAGTAATTAATTAGGCATATATCACTCTATTAATTTTTTTGTTTCCTAATGTTTACTTCTATTTTCTAAATGGTTTTTATTATTCTTAAATTAATATTTTTGGTTTTCTTGAGTGTTCACAAAGAAAATTGTGTCATTACCGCACTTGTTTCTAAAGTAGGTAAAATTAATCAATTTTATTTCCCTGTATCCCATGATATGCCCCAAATTAAATGCAAACATTAATGATAGGTTAATTCAAAGTATGATATGCAAAATCCCCACATTAAATGCCAATATTTGAAATATCAAAATCTCGCACTTTCACTTTAAGAAGTGGAAATTCAAATTTTGAGATTTCCTATTCCCACTTTTTTTTTAGTTTTTGGAATTTATTTTGTTGAATGCATTTAGAAAAAACTAAATAAACTGGAGAAATATATATTAGGGTTTATTTTTATTTTGTAATCATAGAAAAGGAGCTCTTGAAATCAGAATACAACATGCACAAGAACTAATTTACTGGTCCGAGTGCTCAATTCCTGGATTTTTTTAATGGTAAGCTGAGGCAACAATCATAATCACATTTGGGGTGCACAAACAAGATGAAAAACACTGATTATTGATAGATCATGGGTGTGAGTGTAGATCGGGAGGCCCATAAAATATGGAATCAAAAGAGATAAGAAAAACATATTGTAGATAGAATATCGTTGATTCTATGTTTTAGAGATAATATGGAGCTTTAACAGACATTATCAAGTACGTGAAATATCAGATTCAACTAAAACACATATTTATCAAAATCATTTATGTTATTGTAGTTGATGGTGGGAACTTGTAGCCACTCTGTATTCACCTAGTTCTTGTGTTTTTCATCACAATCCATCCCTACCTTTCCCTTTGGCACCTTTGTAGTTTTGTTCTATCTTCTCATCAAAAAAAACTCTCTCTCTCTCAAACCACATCTTTTTCTTCCCATGACTAAAGATTTTTAATCCCTTTTAAAATATTTATTCCTTCCGAAAACCCATGTTTTATGTTCACCCATAGCTCAAGTATTTTTGTTTGTTAAACAGGTTCCCTTTTCTACCCTTCTCTCTTGTTTTTTGTTGTTGATTTTTCGTTCTTCTTCGTCTGTTTATTTTTTCCCGTAAGCATTGGCATTTATCTCTAGCAGTAAAACATGAATCACATATTATTTTTTATAAATCATAATGGTTTTCTTTTGTATAGTTTAGGTAATCATTTTGACTTCCTTTAATGATTTTTTAAATATGAAATAAATAGTCATGACTAATTATTCAATATTCGATTCTCACTTGATTGCTATGTTGATATATATATTTTTTATATTTGTTTTCCCATGTAGAAATAATTAAATGCATTGTCTTTATAATTTTTTTATGTTTAGTAAAAGGCAATACATTTATATGTACTTGTCAATATTATTAAATATAAATGTTAATAATTTTATTTACAAATGTATATTTCAATTCTGAGTTAGTAATGACTTACTTGGTAAATGAGCCAATATAAAGTAACAATTTTTAAATTCTAAAATAATATATTCCAAGACTAGAGGCCACTAAGCTCAATGTTTACGACATTGCCTAACTATTACAAGACAACAAAAGGAAAAAAATATTCCAAGACAAGAAAAATATTAAATATTTTCTTGAATACATTTTTCAAACAAGACTAGAGTCTAGCGGCCATTAAGACTCTTGTTGACTCACATACGATACAACTAGGATGAATCACTTGAAAAATGAGCTAAGCACCATTATTATATTTAGATTTCCATATTAATTTATTAGAATCCTACCATGATATTCAAATCCTAAAGATTCTGCTAATGTTGAAGATTAGTAAATAGCATTGGTGTAACATAACAAAGACTTGAGATTAGCGGCCGCTAGGATATTTTTTTCCTTGCATACAAGACAATTAGTAATGACCCGACTAAAAAATTAATTAGCTCCTTTATTATATTTGGATGTTACATTACTACCTTCTAAGACTAACAACTGCTAGGGTGGATGTTTACTTTATTTATTTGATATTCCAAGACAAAAATATTTAAAGACAAGATTAATTTAAACGTTTTTCTAGAATACACATATTCCAAAATGAAATTTTCTGCATTGTGGCCGTTGAGTTCAATATGTTATTCAAAGTATATCACATGATATTCGAAGTCTAGTTACCACTAATGTCATATAATTTTGTATTGCATTGGTGTAACATAATAAATACTTTATATTAGCAATCGGTAGTATAATTCTTGTCTTGCATTCAAGATATTGATTAATGACCGACTAAAAACTCAAAACTGAACTAAGCTCCAACACCAATTGTTTAGCTAGGTGGCCTCTAAGTACAACATGTTATTCAAATTTTATTACATGATATTCCCATGGCTACTACCGTAAAAGATAATTAAAAGTGTTTTAGGAAAATCACAAAGACTTGAGGTTAGTGGCCACTAGGATATTTGTTTTCTTGCATTAAGGATAATTTGTAATGACTCAATTAAAAATCTAACTATACTCGAGGAAATTATATTTAAATTTTAAACAACTATTTTCAACGAATGGCGACTACTAGGATGGTTTCACACTACATTTATTTCCTGGATACTTATGATTCCAAACAAAATTTTAATCCTTGTGGCCACTAAGCTCAATAGGATATTCAAAGTCTCACATAAATTCCAAATGAAAACTTAAGCCTAGTGGCCGCTGTGTTCAATTTCAAGCCTAACAACAACTCAATCCAATATGTTTTTAAAATTATAATTTTTACAACATCACATAGGATTGAGGTTAGCTTCCGTTAGAATATTATTTGTCTTAAATTTAGGACTATTTATAATGACTCGATTAAAAATCTATGTTCCTTGTAATTATATTTAAATTTAAAAGACTATTTTCAATGATTTGTGACTTCTAGGGTGGTTGTTCACTACATTTATTTCCTGAATACTCATGATTCCAAAGAAAAATTTAAGTGTAGCAGGTTGTTGATATTATTAGGATATTTGAAGCATATTGTATGAATTCCAAATGAAAATTTAAGCCTAGTGGCTGTTGTATTCAATTTTAAGCCTAGCAGTTGTTGAGTTCAATATGTTATTTGAATTAGAATTTTTCAACATCACTTTGAGACTTGAGTTATAATCCACTAGGATATTTTTTATCTTACATTTAGGAAAAAAATTTCATGACTCAATTGAATATCTAACTATGCTCTACGTAATTATATTTAAATTTTAAAAGACTATTTTCAACGATTGGTGACCATTAGGGTGGTTGCTCACTACATTTATTTCTGCAATACTTGTGATTCCAAACCAAAATTTAATCCTAGAGGATGCTTTGAGCTCAGTAGGATACTTGAAGCATATCGCATGAATTCCAAACAAAAATTTAAGCCTAACGGCCACTATGTTCAATTTAAGCCTAGCGGTGATGGGTTAAAATGTTATTGAAATTAGCATTGTTTTAACATCACATAGGCTCGAGGTTAGAGGCCACTAGGATATTTTTTGTCTCGCATTCGGGAAAATTTTAATGAATCGATTGAAAATCTAACTATGTTCCTCACAATTATATTTCAATTTTAAAAACTATTTTCAATAATTGGTGACCATGGTTACTACATTTCTTTCCTAAATACTCATGATTCTAAATGAAAACTTAAGCCTAGTGGCCATTGTGTTTAATTTTAAGCCTAGTAGCTGTTGGGTTTAATATGTTATTCAAATTAGTGTTTTTGCAACATCACATAGGCTTGAGGTTAGCGACCACTAGGATAGTTGTTATCTTGCATACAAGACAATTAGTAATGACTTGACGAATATTCAAATACATGACTAGACAACAAATATTTGAAGACAGGATGAATCCAAGCCCACCTCCATGTCCTACTTATAGAAAGTGCTCCTCCACCACTCTAGTTCATACATCTAGTATAGTAAAAGAATTTACCATCCAAAATTTATAAGTACTTTGTAAACATCAGCCCAAGTTCCATTCCCTTTGAGTTCATTAGATGTTTTCAATAAGTGGTCATGGGGACACCTTAAGGTAGGGGTCGAACTTCTCTATATGGACCAAGTGGAACATAATGGGGCACTTCAAATGTAGATCACTCAAGTGAAATTAAGAACCCAAGCCCAAATCCATGTCCCACTTAGAGAAAGTGATCCTCCACCACTCCAGTTCATAGATATGGTATAATAAAAGTGTTTACCATAAAAAAATTTCAAGTAGTTTGCAATCATTAACCAAAGTTCCATTCCCATTGAGTTCACTAGATGCTTTCAATAAGTGGTCATGGGGACACCTTGAGGTAGGGGTAAAAATTTTCCATATGGACCAAGCAAGCATAACAGGTGCTTTGAATATAGATTGCTCGATGGACATTATGGACCCAAGTGCACCTCCATGTCCTACTTAGAGAAAGTGGTCCTCCACCACTCTAGCTCATAGATATGGTATAATTAAATAATTTACCATCCTAATTTTTTTAAGTAGCTTGTAATAATAAACCCAAGTTCCATTCCCGTTGAGTTCATTATATGTTTTCAATAAGTGTCTATGGGGACACCTTGGGGTAGGGGAAGAACATCTTCATATGGACCAAGTGGAACATAGTAGGGTGCTTAAAATGCGGATCACATGGTGGACATTAAGGACCCAAGTCCACCTCCATGTCATGCATAAAGAAAGTGCTTCTCGTCCACTCTAGTTCATAGATATGGTATAATAATAGTGTTTACCATCAAATTTTTTTGACCCCCTCTCGCTTTTCAAAAAATTAACTTTGTGACAGATCCTCGAAAGGAAACACATGCCTATTAGGAGTATGGTGTTTAATTAGATATGCAGATGGAAGTTAATTAATGGCTTTGCTTTGGAAGGTATTAAACTATTGGTAAGAATTGGTTGTGAAGCTTTGGAAATTGAAGGTGATTCCTAGGTGGTAATAAATGATGTTTGAAAGGGAAAATATTTTCCTAGAAGTTGGATTATTATATCACCAACATTTTGCATTGGTTGAGAAAAATCCCTAAGTGGGTTTTAAACCATAATTATAGAGAATCAAATTATGTCACTGATTTCTTGGCTAACCAAGGTTACTTTAATAGAGATGGCCCAATTAAATCGGGGAAATCGCACGCGGGAAGATTTTTAGAGATCATATCTCGGGAAGGGGGAGTGAGGTGTTAATTTTATGTGTCCTGGATTCCTTCTCATTCTTCTATTTTCTTGTGATAGCTGGAAGTGCTGTGGTATTTTGAGAGACAAGTGTGGAGTCCCCTTCACTTTGCCTTTCCTTTTCTTGCAAGGTGTGAAGCGTGAGATGGAATTTTTAGGCTCGTATTAGGATTATCTTCAGGTGGTGTTGTTGAGTTATTTCTGCTATGAAACTATGAGGATTCAACTAGAGATTGAGTTAATTTAGAAGTCACCTCTTGGTTCATTTACCAAATTCTTCTTATTAGGTAGAATATTGATGAGGTGAGAGATATTCCCCTCCAATTCATTAATCCCCAACACTGGGTCAACTTGGTTGAAGTATTGGAGGATTTTGGGAGGGGTCAAATGCTTCCTAACATTTTTCAATAGGGTTTTGCCATGGACAAAATGAGGAGGGTAATAGATGAGATATCTTATAGGAATTTTGTTTGCTTCAGATGTTCATGTTGCATGTTACGAGGGGCTTTGTGAAGGAAACCGACTAAAGAAGTTATATTTTCTTGGGCATTCAGCTCATGTTATCCTAGACTCTATTGATGTGGCGGTCACAAAGGAAATTGAGATATACATACATCTTCTTATTGCGCACTACTCACATCAATGTCTCAGTGGGTTTTTGTTTGTTGTTGATGTTGGGTTTTCTTGGCTTCATGCAGCCCTAGTTAGTTTTTATACAATTTTTAAGCAATTGCATGATTACACATATTCCAAAAATAAATTTTTAGCCTAGCAGCCATTGAGTTCAATATGTTATTCAAATTCCACCACATGATATTCAAAGGATAGCGGGCGCTAAGGTCATAGATTATTTTGTGGCATTGGTGTAACATAACACAATCTTGAGATTAGCGGCTACTAGGATAATTCTTGTCTTACATTAAGGCCCTCTAACCTAAAGCTATAAAGATTTTTTTTTACATTGATAGAAATATATCCTAGAATATATAGATGTTATCAGCCGCTAGTATTCACTTCTACCAACAAATTGACAACTTAAACAAACCAAATTTAATAGTGATTAATTGTTTAAATTGCTTAGTGCAACACATAACATAAACTTCTACTAATGATTTATTGTATTTTATAATTAAAGGAGGGTTGAAGGGTCCTTTCCCTTTACATTACAGATACAATGAGAGGATCAGTATAAAAACCCAAATGATACAAAAATACTTTGGTGAAAAAATGCAAGGTCCAATGCCAAGAAAATAAGTGGTTGGGAATAAAAAAACCCTAGACCAGTAAGCCAAAAAGTATGATTTAATAAATATGGAACTAGAAATGCTAGACAATAACTAAAACAAAGATACAACCTAGAATATTTTAGAAGAATTAACTTATCTAAAACACATGAGAATTACTAACCTATACCTTAATGGGCTTGAAAAATATTTCTTCTAGCGATTATGGAAAAAAATGATATTTTCCACCATCAACCGACTCTTTAACCAATCTTACAACTCACGACCTCACCAAGTAAAGAAGATCCCAACATTCGGATCCTATTGTAGTGGGGCAGACAGAAGCATCGAAATCAGAAAAGTGGATCAACCTACCACCCATTGTTGGTGTCTCATCCCATTTTTCCACTTCAAACAATAAATGATTTAGGACATTAAACCATTTGAACAACTCTGAAATAACATCTGTGTGCACCAAACCTTCTTATTTATAGTGAGAAATAGAAAGAAAGGGCCATGACGCATTCAAGGGTTTTTCCATTTCTGCTTCCATGCCAACCCTATACGTTGGCTTTGATCTAGTGATAAACCATCTCTAGAGCCCAATCCTTTACAGATTCATGAGAAGAAGATGAAAAGTGAATGTTGAAGCAACTTCCACATTTACCCTTGGAGGTCCCTCTAGATAAATATAATCATCTCCAAGAAATCCCTCAATTACAACCGAGTCTCACTCGATTCAATCAAAAAAATGGATTTCAAATGGTGACGTGAAATTTTGGTATAAAATCCCATTTCACTCACAACCACGGAAAATTGCATGAAAGGAAACATTGGTCCAGCCATGACAAAATAAATGAAATCTCATGAAAGAAACCCGAAAGGTGTGAAAATAAGGGGGAGTGATAAGATAAATATATGGAGTGAATATTCCATCACATGCTTGAAATTAATACAATCTTGTCAACAGATTTAATATCAAGGTTTATTGGAAAAGGTGATGATTCTAGCCAATCAACATATTTATTGCAAATCTTATCACAAAATCTACCTATTTAGTAGTTATCTTAATAGATAAGATTTAAGGTCCAATCTAGAGTTAATGAGAGCATACAAAGGGAATTTTAATCACACAAGATTTATTTTCCCTGACAAGGTCTACATTTTAATGATGGTGTTAGAAATAATATGGGAGTCACCTCTAATAATTAATTCATTACTATTTGAGTCATTAGCCAAGGACAAATAACGTTCCAATGCTTAAACTTACTGATTTATACATTTAATATTTTACTAAATTTCTAGTCATTAGTCACCCATTATTTTTTCATGGCTACCACGCCATACAAGCTTCGAGGATACTTCTTTTACTATGATCTACTTGTGCTAGGGGAAAGGAGCCAATGACCATGAGTGGGTATGTGAAATAAACTACCATTAGTTTCTTGAATTCAAGTTAAAAATTAATAAAAACTAGCCAATAAAGTAAGTCTCATCAATAAATTATCCAAGGAAATTGTGACACATAGAAAACCCATAAAAGGTGATTTCATTCTCAAGTAATGGGTTTCCTTAAATTCCTTTGTATTCAAAATTACTTATTGTAAATCCCTTAAAAATATGTTCTCCACATAATTGAAATGTGTAAAAGAAAATTTGCATATTAAAAAAGCACGAACTATAAAGGCTAATTTTTTTAATGATTGTTAAATGACTCTAGAAACCTATTACATTATGATTCAAGATAACAAGCTCATTTCATCTACTATGATATAAAATTTCCTAACTATTTGTCTATCTTTATTACCATCTTTAACTAACGTCATTTACCTTTCATTAACTAATGACGCTTACTAGTTGTAAATAAATTTTTTTATATGAAAATATATGGATTACGTTTTATGCAAAAAATATCAAATGAGAACTACATAAGGCGTCAGCCTTCTCAAAGGTATGTATTCAAGGACTTGGCTCTGCCAGGGATAGTCTAACTAATATAAAATAATTACAAACAATGACAAAAAAGTTGTTGAGATTTTTTTTTGCATCATTAAAATGGATTCCCCAATATTGTAGAGGCTAGCCTTCTCATCAACGAATAATTGGTAAACATAAAACAAGCATTTCTCTTCATGACCTTTGATCCTTTATTCCTGAGCAAGGTTCATGTACATCTTCACCCTCGATGTTTAGTAAATTTTTATAGACTATTTTTTTTAACGGGTAATTTCTGAAAATATGCAGGGCCAAGATGAATAGGATACATCTTCAGGTTTAAAATATGTACTTTTATTATTATGCTCCAACACTTATATTTGTCGATAATGTAGAAAGCTAATTTTTCATTGATTAAATACTCATGATACTAAAATTTTCATTAATACCTTAGAGGTCTCCAAGAATTTTTATTTCTTTGATGTTCCAAGACAAGAGAAGACAACTAATATTCAAAGACAAGAAAGATATTTACCACTTTCTTGAATACACGTAATTAAAAATATTTACCACTTTTCTGAATACACATAATTAACACAAGAATATTCAAAGTCTATTACATGTTATTCCTAGCCTAACATATTATCTTGATGTTGGTGGCCGTTAGGATATTTTTGTCTTTTATACTTGAGAAGTAATAAAAATTCAATGAAAACTAACTATGCTCCATTATTGTATTTAAATTTTACAAGACTAGCGACCACTAGGGAGGATGCTTACTACATTTCTTTGATGTTCCAAGACAAGAGAAGACAACAAATACTCCAAGACAAGAAATTTTTTTACGATTTTTTTAATATATGTGATTCAAAATGTAGATTCAAGAGAATACAATACATGTATTCAAACACATAATCTTAAGCCTAACACCCATTAGGTAGATTAGCCACCACAAGGATCCTAGCAGATGTCAAGGTTTTCCATGATTTGTTTGTTATTCGATCACTAATTTTAAAATAAGAAACTATTAAGGCTTGATACTAGGAAACCATAACTTTCGATTACTAATTGAACCTAGTGGTTGTTAGACATTTTCCTTTATACTAGTCAATTTCAATTATGTGATATACATGATATATCTTATGAGAACTATAAAAGGAACCTAATTACAACACCCAAACACATCACGACATGTAATATTTTTATTATTAAATAATCAATTCTCAACCCTTGTCACCCATGTTAGATTCCAGATTTCACAATGATGTAGTGGAACTCAAATATGGTTTTTACAATGATGGGAATATATAGATGCTAGTAGATGCTAGTATTCACTTCTAAAAAAAAATTCACTACTTGAAACAAACCAAATTTAATAGCGACTAATTATTTAAATTTCTTAGTGCAACACATAACAATTTTTTTATTAATGCTTTCTTGTTTTTTATAACTAAAGGATGGTTGAGGTATATGACATGACTATGCTATAATTATTTAATCCTATTGAATTTTACTCTATGAAAATAATGACATTAAGATATAACATCTTGTTCTATTATTACCTGTTGAGAAACAATATTTTTCATTTCCAATTACTTACAAAATATTAATTTTTTTAATTCGTTTTTTCAGGTAATATGCATTCCATTTTCCACACTTCATTCATGAAAATTCCTTTTATTGAAGGATTAGGGGATTGGAAAAAGAGAGATGATGAATGGTTTGTATAAATGCATTCCCATAAAATTACCATGATGATATGTGGTTATTTTTGTTAATGAGGATGTTGTCAGTGAAGTCGGTATGGTACTAAATTAAAAATTTATTGATGAGAAAACATTGCATATTCAGGTTGAATGCATTGACGTCGTATTGAATAAGTTCCTTATTCTTGACATGGATTTGAAAGTTTCATTGTTCAAGAAATTGGAAATGAAGGCTTCTAGAGAAAATAAGGTGTGATCTTGTCTTAAATATGTTTGGAATTTGGGGAAGTTCATACACGTCGGATAAAACAGGATGTGTAAATGACCTTAAATTTCATAATAACATGAATTTGGTATTATAAAAATTGTATAGAATCAAGGATACTTCTTCTATTTCTCATTATTTTAATAGAAAACATTTTATTTTTCCCCGAAACATGTAAACCTATTTACAATGATGAGGAGATATTATTTATCTAAATTATAGATAGATCCATATAAGTCAAAGTTGCAAGGGCTTAAAATGAATAACAAATAGGCTTTATTGTGGAAGAAAATGATCAATATATTTGAGCAAAAAGAAACTTCAAATGTTGAACAATTAATTTTTTTTTGGTTTAATGGTGATGCTTTTCCAATTGAAGTTTCTAGGTGCCATTTGGCACCTCAAAAATATCAATTGCGTATTATGCATGATGATATTGTTGACCTTCTTGTCTATTCAATGTTGATTTATACTATTTTGACACTCGAGGGATGCAAATTTTCTTCCCTTTTTACCTTCTACAAAGGAACTTGTGCAACTCAAGGATCTAGATGACCTGAAAAGGGATGAAGTACAGTTCTACATTCTTGACAATCAACATACCATTTGTGCCCAAAAATAAATTTTGGCTAAAATCAAATACAAGTCATTACATACTAAGATGCAGTTTAGAAAGGCTTGCATTATGTCTTCACACGCTCCTTGCGAAGTCATTGTTAAAATTTTCTAGCAGTAAAATGATGTAAACAAAAATTGGATTGATACCAATTTTATTGATATATTTTACAAGGCTTGAATGATTTGGATATCCCTAGGATGTCCTCAAAGGCTTGGAGTGGGAAAATAAAATTCATATGATTTGAAGGTAACGAAACTTAATTTTAGTACATTTGTTCTTAAAATTTAATTTTGTAATATGTAGAAAATAAATATACTACTTCATCTTTCAATGCAATGTTTTGAGATGCAATGTCTTGTTATTTTTAAATTGTCTAAGCCAGAGACTCTTCATGAAAAATGACATTTCTATATTTACTCGAGGACATATGGACAAAATTGACAACCATTGAGTAATTTAAATTTGATGGGCTAGCTTGTTCTCATTTTAAGGATAACTAACGTAGCTTTCAACCAATTCATTGGCAAGGTTCACGATGAATTACTTCAGGCTTGCAAGAAGAATTACAGATGAGGAGATATCAATTCTACTAGATAAAGTGAAAGAAAGGAAAGTATGGTTAATTAAATCTATTGAAGCAGATGTCATAGAGAAGACTTTATATACTTACTTCCAAAGAGTAAAATATGACAGAAGGATGAGAGAAAAATTTCTAAAATATATGAAAAGTAAATATCCAAGTAATCATGTATTGGTAGAATGAACTAAAAATAATATTGTTGAAAAATATGGTGTGCGTGAATGTCACTACGCCATTTTTCTGTACTCTTTGAAGAAGAAACTAGAGGAAAAAGAAAAGCATATTCTAGAGGAAGTGAAAAATCAAAAAAGAAAATTTGATGTTGAAGTGGTAGAGGTTCTCCCAGTGGTAGCTCAAGAAATTATAGATAACTACGTGATTGCAATGGAAGAATATATTCTAGCAAGGATGGAAGACACCGAATACTTTACCCATCAATGTGCATATCCCTTCCAAGTCTAGTCAACAATATCTTCTATTATGTCAACTAATCCATTTAATGTAGAATGTGTGACCACTGATTTCGTAATTTGATTAGTGACTAACTTCCGATGCAATAATGGACCTTCTTACAGTTTTTGAAAGGGTAGAAGAAGGATGAAAGCCTTAAAATTTTATTAATAATCAATCAAATCAACATTACAATGAATGTGCTATAATTCTTATAGGAATTGAACATCCATGTATAGATAAACGGGATGTTGTGAAAATGCAACAATAAACATACACGTGTACATATAATTATAAATATGTTGTTTGAACCATATAACAACTCAAAACATACTATGGGAATATTATTCCCAAATACAATTAAAATATGGTTTATAACAATTGTTGGGCCCCATAATATTGGCTAAGTACAAAAAGATGCGTGGGCATATGGGACCTATTTGAAGAAGGGTGTGTGGGTTAAAGGTTCACAGGGAAGGTTTCTAGCAGTTTTTAGCAGAACACATGGTGCGCACACATAAGACAAGATGGTTTTGGGACTTAGCCATATTCGGCGTTCAGGCAAAGACATGAGAAAAGTGTGACCTATCTAGCATGCGGAGTGGATTAGGTTCCATCTTGATAGCTAAAGGGTCAAGAATGGAATATTCCATGCATGTGGTGGAAGGATCCATAAATACATCATTACAAAGAGTGGAGAGATAGTATCAAAGGAAGCATGCTCTATTAGAACTTGTTAACATGAATATGAAGTTCGGTTTTAAAGAATATATGTTATTCGTGAGAATAAACCCTAGTTCATTTCCTTTGTGTTATAAATCAGTTATGTCTTGGTTAGATACTTCTATTTCATTATTTGAATGGATGCATTGATATGATAATTCATCCTAGACTCTTAGAATGAATGCATGGTTATTTTCTTTCCTGCATCTAAATCTGTCTTTAAGGATGTATTATCACAAGACTCATATAAAGGAGGGGCTCGAAACTATCACATGCCTCGGTTGAGCACTCAACGCCTACTAGATGATACGCCAAAGTGCACATGGGATTAGACTATTGTTCTATGGGTATAAATATGACTACATCTTGCTTCCATTTTTGGGACCTCTTTTAGAAGTCGTGAGAAATGGCATACATCTTGGTCCCCGTGATGCATGCCGACCAAACGTAAGGCCTTAGAAAGTGTTGAAGCATGGTTCAAAAGCATGGAGGATGCATTTACTCAATGATTAAGAAGCTGGAACAAAGTTCAATGCACGTAGATGGGTAGAAGAGAACCTTTACCATGAGTTAAGAGACATTCTTCTATTGTTTACAATAAAACTATATGAATGAATTTCAGCATATGCATCCAGATCAAGCTATAGATCCCGCGTATGGACCCATGATGATTACCGAGAATGTAGGATGCAGATTTGACTCCGGATGTGTGTTGTTGATCACCGGTGGAAAGGAGTCCTAACTAGTTATACTTTGGAATACACCATTTCTACGTATCCTTTCTCATAAGTTGTTGATTTTGAGTTTCTAAGGGATCCCAGAGGATCATTTTTACATTCTATCCCCCTAGCTATGAAGATATTGATCATTACCTTAAGTTTAGAGGAATTTCTTATGGCCGGCTAAGCATCTCTGAGCACTAGGTGAGGAAGCTAGGGTGGAGGAAGATGGAAGACATTGTGGCTGAAAAGGAAAGGGAGGAGAGATGACTCAAGTATAACAAAGCTCATGAAAGGGATATGACTAGACAACATGAGGTTACAAGTATGATGGATCTATAGAGGTAAACATTATGGGAAGGATTTTAGGTTCATGAAGAGGACATCGAACTAGGGTAGTTTGTTCTACCCCATCTTGGAAAGTGTGGGAGAGAAGCCCCTTCATCTTTTGATGAGATTTCATTGCATGGAGAAAGGAGATCCATTGGCACACATCTAAACCCACCTAGTGACCAACCCCTAGTGCTTGGTTTTCCAGATCAAGGGATAAGTATTGTTAACCTAGTTAGTATCGGTGGGAGTAACCAATTTGCCCCCAAGATATATAATTTATCATTCAAGACATCCATGATTGTATAAACCATTCTAGTATTTGGATGAATTTTTGGACAAGGTACAAATACACAAGGTTTGGGTATCGTATCCGGAAGTGGCATGAGATACACAACAAGTAGTGGGACAATATCACAAACCATCGGTGCATAGTTTGTTGGGATGTTGGGAACACTAGGCTAAACCACATCAGGCCATTTTTTGGCTATAAGAGGAAGATCTTGTGGTATATGGGCTAGAATACTTGGTGGAACTAGTGGATATATAGAATCGGTGGGTCATGAGGAATCAAACTTTGTGGATCTAGTGGATTTGGTGGAGGAGGAAACAATAGAGGGAACCAAGGCTCTAGATCAAGAGGACAAGGGTCTCAGCCACCTCCACAAGTATTTTTTAAGATTTCTTTATAGTTACGGACTATAAGGGTATTGATGATGTTGCAAAGCATGTCCACAAGTGTGAATTAATATGGCACGTGAAAGGGACCACTACCCCAGAGTGGAAATCTAGTCAATTTGGTGACATTGCAAGCGCACACACATAGTTGGTATCCGAAGTATGAAACCCATCAAACGGTGGTAAACTACACTTTGCATTTAAGAATGCTTTCCTAGTAGAGTTTCATATCCTTGAATTTGATCAGAAGAGCATCGACACTATGAAGGAGATCTAACAAGGAATGACAGAGATTGTGTAGGAGTATGATGCACAGTTCAAGAATATCTTGTCAAAACTATCCTATGATATTCAGCCCACTCAACAGGCTCAATGGTTTTTTGGAGGATTGATAACACTATTTAGAAGGGCACTGTCACATAAGACTTTCAAAGACCCACTCGAGGCCTTGGAAGCTGCCATGAACATTGAGGCTATTGGGAGAATTGATACTTGGTGTTAGTCATTTTACGGAGGCTCAAATTACTACAATGGTCAAGTAGTTGGAGAAGATGTTTGCAAAATCGGTGCATGAGGTTCATAGTGGGATTTGTTGTATATTTGTGAAGTGGAAGGGAATGTAAAGCATAGTTTCCCTCAAAAGACACTACACGTAATGATGATAGACTGTGATATTTTCCATGGGGATCATGATGCAAATAGGTGTCCTCTACTACAATGCATAATCCATAAAAATGTTTCTTTCTATTGTAATATTTGTACCTCTACGACCCATGATACCAAGGATTATAGGCTGATTGACCAGATTCATGATGTTATTGATCTTAGTGTGTGCTAGACTAGCTTTCCAAGTAATTCTAAGGATAATGGTTACTGCTATGAGCGACACGCAGATGGAGGAGCACATGGAAGAGGATTTCATGGAGGATTTCATGGTTGCAGTAACCATGGTGGGGAAGAAGTGAGTTCCCATGAGGAACCTATTATAACTGTGGGTCTACAGAGCATTATAAGTGTGTGTTCCCGACCTATTACAATTCTCATGGTGTAGAAAAAAAATAAGTATGAGGAGTGCCACGAGTTTTGGAACACATGATCCAACAACACCTTTGGAAAGAAAAAGGTGTTGGGATGGTGAGTATAAAGAAGGCCGACCCTCAGTGGATGCCAAGAGTGGCATGTGAGTCAAGATTAGAACCTATACTGGTAACAATGTGAGTAGAGGCTACATGCGCAAGGAGATACCAAGACAAAAAATGGTTATTAGGGAAGAAGTGGTATATGGGAAGTATCCAGATCCTACTCATCAGAAGGAAGTATATCAAGAGACTATGGATGTGATTCAGATTTTGCAAGGGGAGATCTAATGTCTAAAGGAGTAGTCAAAGAAGTTGGAGCAAAGGAATAATATCGAGTCTCCGAAGGAGGACTTGGATGAATTCAAGGAAGTATGTAGGATGTTAAGGAAAGATAATATTATTCCCTTGCTAGGAGAATGGCTATGGGAGAAGGTACCACGTGCCGGAGTAGAGTGCGAAAGGTAGGTTTTACATACAAACCTTCCTCCTCACAGCCTTGACTATGATAAGGAGATTACTTTGAATGTAGTTGTTGATGGGTGGCTTCTAAGTAACATCCTAATTGACATAGGAGTAGAGGTTAATTTTTTTACCTTAGATGCCTGGCATCAAATGGGAAGGCCCACATTACATCCATCTTGAAAGTGTTCTATATAGTGAACAAGACAAAGGCAATGCCTATTGGAGTCTTGAAAGATGCGGTTACCACTATTAAGGGGATAATTTCACTTTGGGGACTTTGAAGTCTTGACACTCATTTTTTTTTATTAAGGGAAAATAGTTTTGAAGGGACTATACCCTGTGTACAAAAGGGCTCAAAATCTAGATAGAGAAAATGAGAAAAGCAGCCCAGAGAGGGGCAAAACAGTCAACCAAGAAAGGCTCAACAGCCAGATATTACAATAAAGGTGTAAAGTGGATCTAAACGTACAGAGATCCAGAACAAAGAAGACAGGATCAAAAAGAAACCAAAAGTGAAACAGAATAAAGAGCTCCAAAAAAACAGCTCCAAAACCACCCGATGACAGCCAGATTACAGCCAAAAAATAGCAGCACAACAGCCCGTTACTTGATGGCTCTGTCAATCTTGGCCTTGATGGCCTGCAGTGACATGAAAAAGGCAATGGCTATGGCCTGAGAGGGGTCCTTCATGTCTGCTTGGGAGATTGCAATGTCCCTATTCTCTTTAGGGCCCCATATGTCTTCATTGATCCCACTTAAGCTGCAAACACTATGGACGTGTTGTTCAATGAAGTTATAGATGCTTTTTAGGGCAGACAGAATGCAGTCATTTTGGATTTTGGCATTCCCCAATCTGCCATCAAGGGACTGCAGCTTCTTGAAGACTTCATCAATGACCCCCTCATCCTCCTCACTTTGCAGGACCCTTTTACCTTTGACTCTCTCCATGTTTTTTAGAGCCCCTTTGATATCTTGGATCTCCTTCTCCAATCTGTCAACCTTCTCCAGCAAATCCTCCACTTTGGGCTTCTCCACAGGCATGCTAATATGCAGGAGGTTTTAGAAAGTTCTAAGTCCTTGTGGCTCCTAAGGACACGTTGGGAAGTAGGGATTTTAGTTTTTAGGCTCTTGCTTTTCTTGCTGGAGCCAACATCATCATACTTTCTTTTTGGCAGGGGTGGAGTGGGGGCAGAATGGGTAGGTGGGGGTGTGGAGGAGGGAGGTGGGATAGGGTTCATGGGAGGGCAACTGGAAAAGTGGTGGTGAATGAGGAGGATAAGGCCCTGGTGCAGGGGGACAGCCCTAGAGTGATTTTGCACCTCCCTTATAGATTTCTCCAGGGAGTTAATCAGATAATGAGGAAAGCTAATAATGTTATTTCTACGAAAATGATTCAGAAAAATCAGATGCTTGTGTGGAATAGTCACATATCTTCCTTCTAAGGTTACATACCTTACCACCATTTTGGCAAGTTCATCAAAAGGTGCAGGGATCGACTCCACTTTGAGGCCAGCTAGTTACAAACTCAAGGTTCTCTCCCTCTTCCAGAAATTTCCTGGTTTCAACCTCCCTGTCGACCTTCTTATTGAAGAATTTTGCACCTTCCAGGCTGAGACCCGTGACTTGAGCTATGAGCTCTTCTGTAATTTCCATTTTCATGTTACTGTATTTAACAATTCTGTTCTTCCAACCCTTGGCGAATTTGATGGAGATGTCTTGATCGAAGCCTTGAATCCTCTCAATGAAATTCGACAGGCCCCCAATTTGCAGGTACTCCCAAAGCTTCGTGTTCTCTTTCCACTCAGGGTTGTGGGTCGGCTCAGTTTTGCATGGTAGACCCCCCATGTTTCCTCTATTTCTATTCTTTTTTTCAACGGTAAAAAATCTTGCAATGTGCGGGACAAGCCGAGCGGTGTTTTTTTTTTTGAATCTGTTCTTCCCGTAAAAGCCGGCTTAATTATAATGTAAAATTTGTTGTTTTTGCCCCACTCCCCCGCTTTCCTCCCATGCCAGAAATGATGGCAATCCAGTCCGCACACATCGCAACAATCATCCAGATCTTTTGTGATGTCATCATCATGTACTTGGGGATCCGCACATTAGCATCTAAAAAACAGCCGTTAGTCATGATTTTCACTGCCATGAAGATCAATGATGATGGCTTTATTGACATGTGTGGGCAGAGCGTCCCCGCCAATCCAAGTTTGGAAGGAATTATTCACTCCAAGGTTAGCAGGCTGTCGGCAACCTTGTTTCCTTCCCGATAAGTATGGGTGATGTGGACATTAACAAAGCTTTTACATATTTCTATAGCTTCTTCAATATAATCCCTGATAGACCAACTGGGGTGTTACTTTTTATTCAGAAGATTTATAATATTTAGAGAATCACCTTCAATTATGATATTTTGAATATTACAATCTCTGGCAAGTCTAATACCCGAAAAAGTCACCATGGCTTCGGAATAATGATTAGTCTGTCTTCCCATTCTTCCAGCAAAAGCAACAACATAGCAGCCACTTTGATCCCTGATGATTCCCCCACCACCAGAGTCACCCGGATTTCCTTTTGAGGCCCCATCAAAATTTAATTTGTGCCAATCATTGGGGGGTTTAATCCATCTGACTGTGTTTCTGTCAGTACCATTTTTATTTCTATTGATAGTGGCTATATTCCAATCAGTCAGGATGCATTCTTCATTCTCCGGGTAGAGTCTGTTTTTAGGGGGTTTAAATCTAGCAATATTATCTTGCACAACAATGATTATTTCCTTATAAACTTTGTTACAAGCTTGTCTATTGCTTCTGAAAATACAATCATTACGAGCCTTCCAGATTCTCCACATAGTGTGTGGCAGGACAAGTTGCCATAGTCTTTTCACCATGCAATGTTTAAATGGAGAGCTCCATTGCTCCCAAGTCTGAAGGCAGGTAAGGGGAAAAATCCATTTCAGATTGAATTTTGCAAAAACAAGCTGCCAAATTTTGGATGCAATCTCACAATGGAGGAATAAATGTTTTATATCTTCAGCCTCTTGCTGACACATGCAACATCTATTTGGCATGATGAATCCCTTCTTGATGAGGTTATCATTAGTTAGGATCTTGCCATTAATAACTAGCCACCAAAAGAAGTTCACTCTAGGGGTTAGCTCCGGCATCCACAACTTGTGCCACTTGATTTCGCTTTCCATGGATGCAAAGACAGAGTTATATCCTGATTTAACAGTGTAAGCCCCATCAAAAGAATCCTTCCAGATGAGCTCATCTTTAAGATTTTGATTACTTAGATGGATTAGGGATAGTTGATTCTAGAGAGATATAATATCAGCCTGGATACTATCATTCTCCACTTTTAGCTACTTCCATTTTCTATTGTTTCCATCCCTCTCAATGTATCCCTGAATTTTGTGTCCATATTTTGCAATTAAATTGTCCTTCATATGATCATAAGCAGAAATCCAGTTAGAATCAGTCCACTTATCGGTCCAGAAGTTTATGTTTTGTCCATCTCCAAGCTTCCAGCAGCATCCCTGAAAGAGAATGTGTCTGCTGCTAAGAAGGTTGTTCCAGAAAATAGAACCTTTCGGAAGGGACTGATCAAAAATGAAGGAAATCTTGTTCTGATTTGAAATATATTTGATCTTAATCAGCTCTGTCCAAGGTATGTTCTCTTTTATCAATCTCCATCCTAATTTTGCAGTAAGGGTAGTACTCATATGCTTGATATCTTTGATGTCTAACCCCCCCAGTCTCTTGGGTTTACAAACCTGTTCCCAAGCCACAAGATGATATCTAAATCTTTCCTCAGTACCATGCCATAGAAAGTGTTTTTGAATCTTCTCAATATTGTTCATCATAGCTGCAGGCATGTTGAACATAGATAATATGTAAATAGGCAAGTTTTGGAGCGTGCTTTTAACCAAAAGACACTTTCCTGCACTTGAAAGGACGGCTCCTTTCCATCCTGCCAACTTTCTTTGAAATCTCTTAATAAGATCATTCCAAACTTCCACTGAAATCTTGCCAGTACTTAAAGGTAACCCTAAATAAGTAGCTGGTAGGGAATTAATGGTGCATCCAAGAATATTAGCAATTTTTCTTTGCCTCTCCTCAGGAGTATTGAAGAAGTAAATAGAGCTTTTGTCAAAATTAACTTTCTGTCCTGAAGCTTCCTCATAAAACCTAAGGATAGTTTTAATGGCCTTTGCTTCAATAATAGAAGCCATTAGAAGCAGCAAAGTGTCATCAGCAAACTGTTGATGAGAGGAGGGCTGATTTCCAGTAGTTGGAGGAAAGCCTTTTAACATGCCAATGTCAATAGCTTTGGATATAGATCTGCTTAAACTGTCAGCCATGATAATGAATAAAAGAAGGGAGATTGGGTCTCCTTACCGTATACCTCTATTACTGGCAAGAAAACCCACAGGTTCCCCATTGACAACCACAGAGAATCTAGAGGTAGAGATGCAAGAGTGGATGATTTTTCTGAATTTGCCTTGAAAGCCAAATTTGGATAGGACCTCATTCATGAATCTCCAGGAGACCCTGTCAAAAGCTTTATGCATGTCAAGTTTGATGGCCATCCCCGCCTTTTTACTTTTATCCATAGAATGAATAGTTTCATGAACCATGATAATTCCATCTTGGATAATTCTTCCTTGAATGAATCCACTCTGCTGCTGTGAAATGATCTCCATGAGAATAGGTTGCATTCTAGTGGTGAGAATCTTTGTGAAAATCCTATAAATGACATTCACCAAATTGATAGGCCTAAAATCTTTGAAGTCTTTTGCATCCAACTTTTTTGGGGCAAGCACAATGTGTGTATTATTAAATTCTTTAATCAGATTTCCCCTTCTGTAAAATTCATTGACTGAACTTTCAAGAGATCTTCAAAGCATATTTCCCAACATCTTTGGTAGAAGTTAGCCGAAAATCCATCAGGACCTGGAGCCTTATCCCCTTCTAAAGCAAAGAAAGCCTTTTTAATTCTTCGATGGTGACTATTTTTGAGAGACTTTTAAATCTCTCAGCAGGCATAAGATTATTAGAAATGGAGTCTAAGAGGAAAGAGTCCACTTGTTCATTATAGGAAGTGTTTTCAGTGAGGAGGTTCTTGTAAAAATTAAGTGCCTCAGTTTTGATAACCTCAGGATCCATAGTGATGTTTCCATTTCCTTTAGTAACCTCAGAAATTCTGTTACAAGCTCTATGTTTGATGGTTGTTAAATGAAAGAATTTCGTATTTCTGTCACCATCCTTAAGCCAAAGGGCTCTAGATTTCATTCTCCAAAAAGTTTCTTCATAACTGTTTATATTATGGAGATCGAGATAGGAGTATTTTCACTCTTGACACTCGTTGAGGTGGATAATTTCCCATCATTACTTTGGCACCCTTAGTTTTATAAGAACAATTCGACTGCGGTTTAACAAGGGGTATATCAGATTTGAGAACTAGGAAGAAAGGGTGATTATCCCTTTAATAGATGGAAATCAACGCCCTATATTGAGCCCTTAGGAGAGGAATTCCTCGATAGAATCTATGTGCAGAGGCATTACCACCTTTATTTTATGGGTGCATAAGTTATATTCCACCTTATAAGGCTATATGCATGCATGGTATATTCATTTGGAGATACACCGTCAAACAGGTTATTGGTATGAGTGCATGGCTGATCTCATTCAAGATTTTGAGCATAGGAGTTCAAATCCATTGATGGATAAGGCATTATAAGTAATCAAGCACCTTACAATGGGATATAGTGTTATAGAAGAAGATAGGCTACTAGAGCTGTTGGGTGAGCCTTTTTAGGATATGTGCCTCAATGAATAAGAATGCAGAAATACAACTTGAGCGGGTGTGCATTGAAAAAGAAAAAGGAAAAATGGTCTATGTAGTAGATGGTGAAGAAATGGAAAGTTTGGATGTTAACCATTCTAAAGGTATGTGTGAAGTCATAGATAGTGCTAATGAGTAAGCACAGACCTACCACAAGCCCTTGAAAAAAAATAAGGTTAACATTAGGATAGAGATAAAACCTAAGGAATATATCATTGGGGACTATTGGTCAGAAAAAGAAGTTTCAAAGGTCATTGATCTATTGCATGAGTTCCAAAATTTTTTTCCTCATGGGTACCATGAACTCAAAGGCATCCACCATTCCTTGGGGGAGATGATGATCAAGTTTAAGGGAGGCACGTGCCCGATCCGAAAGAGTCCTTATTGGATGAATCTTAATTTACACATACGGGTCAAGGAAGAAATAGATAAGATGATAACATCTAATATCATTGAGGCTATGGAGGAATGAGAATGGATAAGATCAATGGACATCAATATCAAGAAGGTTGGAAGAATAAGGATTTGTGTTAACTACGGGGACTTGAATGTAGTATGTGTCATCAATATTTTCCCAACCCCCTCTATTGAATAAATTCTAGAGGGAGTAGCCAGGTGCGAGGTCTACTCTTTCATGGATAGGTTCTCAGGGTATCACCAAGTCAGGATTACAAAGGAAGACCAGATAAATACAACTTTCAACACTAAATGGGGAATTTTTTCCTACGCGGTTATGCCTTTTGGATTGAAGAATGCACCTATTGTGTTCTCGCGCATCATGGTAAAATCATCTCAGGACTTCATCCATAAATTTATTCAAGTTTACCTGGATTCCTAGACTGTGTATGGGCTTGTAAAATACCATTGTAAAACTTTAAGGCTGATGTTTGAGAGATGTCAAAAATTAAGGATATCCCTCAACATTAAGAAATGTGTCTTTGCTACTCCATTTAGAACCCTGTTATGACATATTATATGTAAGGAAGGTTTACTAGTGGATCTCATCAAATTTTTAGTTATTGTGGGATTGGGGAGCCTACTATTCAAAGTACAGTGTGTGGATTCCTTGGACATATAGGATAATATAGGAAATTCATCAAGATATATATTAAGATCACCACACCCTTGGCGAGAATTACTAAAACACAAGAATGCCTTTCATTGGGGAGAGGAACAACATAAGGAATTTGACACTTTGAATGATAGGCTTGTCACTGCGCCCATACTATGCTTTCCTTCTTGGGATAAGCCTTTCCATGTGCATGTTGATGCCTCAGGAACAACCATGGGAGTAGTACTAGCACATCTAGTGAGGGGATTGTTGATCACCCCTTGTGTTTTGCAACTAGGAAGTTGACACCAGAAAAATAGAATTACATGGCTATTGAGTGTGAGGCATTGTCAATGATCTACACACTACATAAGTTTAGACAATACCTATTGAGAACACCCTTTATATTCTATACAGACCACATGGCATTGAAATAATTGGAAAAAATCTCGTTTCATAAGGGTGCATATGCCATTGGGTCTTATTATTTCAGGAGTTTAATTTCATGGTGGTTATAAAACCAAGAAAGAGTAATTAAGGACCTAACCACTTATCAAGGATTGACTCAAGGAGGATGCATAAAAATTGATGATACCATGCTAGATGTGTAACTATTTAGGTTTCAAAGATGCGCCCTCAAACTTGGAAGATATCACAATATTTTTGAAAAATGGTGTGGCATTGGATGGGATGAAGGATTTAGAAAGAAAATGGTTAGCAATATGCTCCGTGCCATACATATTAATTAGTGGAGATTTGTATAAGTTAAGACGTAATGATTTTTATGCCAATGCATATTGAAACATAAGCATGTGGTAATTTTGCAAGAAGCACATGGTGGGATTGCAAGAGACGACACTATACGGGAAATAAAACTACATGAAAGATTCTCTTGGTAGGGCTTTGGTGGGAAACCATCTACAAGGATTGTATTGAGTTTTACAAGGCCTGTGACCATTACTAGTTCCTTGAAAAACCTAGAAAGAAGGATCAAATTCCCTTACAACCAATAGTCGGTGTTAAACCATTTAAAAAATAAGCAATTGAGTTTGTAGGGACAATTTCACTAATCTATGGCGAAACATCCTGGTTCATGGTATATCATTACTTGCACTAATTACCTGATACAATGGGTAGAGGTAGCTCATATGAAGGATTGCATTATAATGATAGCTACTATATTTCTATGGGAGAACATAATGAATAGGTACAATTTTCAGTTAAGCTTGACTAGTGATAGGGGTACACATTTTCTCAATGAAACGGTCGATATTTTACTAGTAGAATTTATGGTGGTCCATCACAAACTGCTCCCTATCATCCACAACTAAATGTAACTTCTAAGGAATTTACCAAAATACTAAGTCACATGTTGACCAAGATCCGTGACTTTAGAAGACAAGATTAGGATGAAAAAGTATCGGTTGTTATATGGGCATACATGATAACCTACATGAGGTTGAACAAGTCCACACCATTTCAAGGTTGGTGTTTGGTGCGAGAGGTTGTTTTTCCAATTGAATTCATGTTACCATCCTTGCATATAGCACATGCAGGAGGGTTGGATGATGAAAAGCACTGGAAGAGAGGTGATTGATAAGTTGATGTAGTTAGATGAAATGTGATCACTTTTAGACGGATCGAAGACAAAAAGGAAATACAAAAGCCATGTCATGATCGTCATCTCAAAAACAAGTAGTTTGAGGTTGAGCGAGATGGTATTGTTATATAATTTCAAGTTTCGCACCATTGACCTTACATCATCTCATACATCCTTGATTTAGATTCTTGATTCCGCCATAAGCACTATATGGGATGAAATTACCAAGTCATTTCAATGGGAGTAGTCGAAGCCCCACTATAAAAAAGTCTTCTTGGTGTTTATTATTTCCAGTTAGCTTAGGATTTCCCTTTTCACTTTGTCTTTTCTTGTGTTTCCCTTTCTCGTTTCTTGTTCCTTTATTTTTGTTCCTTTTGCACCTTGTGCACTAGTAACCACATTATTTTCTAAAGTTATGTATGAGTAGAGGACTATGCATCTGTTCTAGTGTGGGGTAAAGTAGTGCAAAATAAAGTATAAGCCAAAAGTAAAAGTTGAGTGGCCCAGTATAAGGAAGCTCTTAAGATTGAGAAAGTGCATAGGGAAATGGTGGATAATTAATTATGGTGTTAAAAATGTTGTAACAAAGACCATGTACAAAGAATGAAGAGTGTAGGAATAACATGAGGTAGACGAGGGAAAAAATAAGGTAAAGGATAGAAGAAGTTCCTTTGACATTGTATACGTGTGCATAAGAGTATTGATCAGATTTGAGTTTTGTGCATCGAGAAGGTTGTAGAAGGTTTTTTGTACAGGATTGGATGCGTGGGTAAGGGCACTTAAGTTTGGCCTAGTGGAAAAATCTGCATTTAATGATAAGTAAGTTGGTTCTTGGTATAGCATTTATTGCTAGAGAGGAGAAAAAACTATAAATATGAGGTCAGAAAAATCATTATTTTACCTTGCTATTACGAAGTTGAAGCACTCTTGTGAAGTAGGGAATCCAGAGAGATTTTTGTGAAGGAAGAAGAATCATACAAACCTAAGTGTGTGAATAGGTTAGATCTGTAAACTAGAGTGGAAGGAGTACACGGGTAGGAGAAACTTTTGTTTGAAGTATGCCATCTTGTGGAAGGGTTTTCCTAGTTAGAGTTTGGCAGCTATGGCATGGAAAGAGAAGGATTTCTTCACGGATTTTAGCCTTAGATTTGAGAAGAGTAGTAAAGCGGAGCAAGGAGTTTTAAATTTTAACCCAACAAAAATAATGACACTAAAGAAGGAAACCATTTCACCAAAGAAATAGAAGGGAAAGGGAAAAGGAAAACAAATTGATTCTATTGCTAGCTCCAATGAGGAATGGTATGCAGAAATGTAGTACCTAGATGGAGTATTATTACAAAAAGAGTGGGTATCACATTTGAAACAAATGGCTATGAGTGATTACAACCATCCCATGAGCACTACAAAGAAATAAACGGCATAGGAGCTATTTTTTCTAACTAAAAAAATGACACTAGATGAAATGCCAATATTTAGTGACAAGGTGAAAGTAAAGTTGGACAAGGTAGGGCTATTGTAACTATATGAGTTTCCTTATTTTGGCAAACTTGAGTGGCTATATGAGTGGTTGATGTCGCACATACATGAATACCACTTCTACTTTGTAGGCTACAAGATGCGCATAACACCTCAGTTGATATCTAAGTTCACTAGCCTAAATTGTGAAGGGGAATCCATAGATGATGATTTGAGTGATAAGGAGGCCATCAAGGAAATTGTGGAAGCCTCGACTACAAAAAGGGTTCGTGCTACTTTGACATTGCAGAAATTCTAGACCCTGTTATGAGGATGTCCATGCGCTTGGTCACCAAGCTTAATGATCAAGAAAGATGGATGCATGTAAACAAGGCATGGTTGAATGTATGCCAGAAGATCTTAGAAGGTACCATCTATAACTTGTTCGACTTTACTACGGATGAGATCATAAGTAACACCCAGGAAGGAGAAAATATACTATTTGGCAAGATTCTCCTCACCATCATCTTCTTGAAGATTAGAGTTCTTGATGGGCCAAATAATTTCATTTGGGAGTATCCAAAAGACAATCCTTTTCCCGCGAAAATGTTCGAGAAGTATACTTATGAAACCATGATGGTCGCTCACAAGGCATGCCTAGAAAAGTTGTACAAGTGAATGCACGATGAATTTAGGGCCAAGTGGAGGATCGAGTAGTTTCTTGTACTCATGGATGGAGAGGCAAAGTTTCTGAGTTTATTAACATTTTGCATTAGATAATTTACATTGAAAAATGGGACTAACAACCCATGGTGCAAGCTACCCTTCTCCTTCACCCTGTAATACTTCCAAGTAGGGGTCAACTAGTTAAAGGAGGCCAAAAGGCTAAGGTTCAACCTTAGTGAGGTAGAGCAAGACCACCGTGAGCTATGTTGAAAGCTCTTATACCCTAAGAAGTGTGCTTACATGGAGAAGCATGTCTCCCATGAAGTACAAATGATGAAGTTCATAATACTATTGATCGCGGAAGGGGTTGTAGCTAGGGTATATATGTGCATAAGGCCTAATATTGAGAAAGGTGGATATGTGGAGAGTGCTATCTCCATCCCAAAAGACCCCACAAGTTCGAAAAATGCCATGCTGAAGAAGAGGGAAAGAGAAGAGGTGTAGGAGAAGAAGGCACCAAGTGTGAAAACCACACAATCAGTGGGCGCGTTGGAAGTAATCACTAAGCCTAATGAGCTTATGCACATAGGAAGAAGTCCTGGTTTAGGAAAATACCCCAGAAGAAGAAGCAACAGAGCATAAAGGACCCCTCACACATGCAAAATCACCAAGGAAGACATCACCTATTAATGAGAAAGAGAAGGAAGAATCCCCTATCTGGAATCATCGGTTAGGAAGAAGCGAGAAGATGGAAAAAAAGGAAGATTTAGAGGAAAATATATCCTAGAGGCCTCCATTGGTGACATGGATGATGAAGAGTACGAGGGAGGTCAAAACCATACTGTATATAATGTACATGAATCTGAGGAGGAGGAATATGAAGAGGAGAATGACGAGGAGGAAACATAGGATCAAGGCAAGGGGGTGAGCGAAGAGGTAAGCACCAAAAATTAGGGAACCCCAAGCCTCACCAAGGAACAATTAGAATAAGCGGTGGAAAGAGAAGTGGCGATCATCATTAAGGATTTGGTGGAGTAGGAGTTAGAGTAAAGTGCAGATGAAATTTTGAAGGAAATAGAAGAAGAAATCATTGGGAAAGAATATGGTGGGATGGGTGGGAATCCCAATTTGGTGGTAAGTTTTCCAAATGCTATGTGAATAGGTGTGAAGGACATAGTGCTAGCACAAAGGTAAGGACTAGGATACATCAATGATCCAAGAAAGGTGTTACACATATGCTTCCAAAGCACTCTAACAATAGAACAACTCTTGGCTATGACTTCATTTGATGAATAAGGCACATATCCCTGAACCAGGAAGATGTTAAATTGGGTGTTCAAGTACCACATGGATGAACCTAAGTTTAAAGTAAATCGGGAGCACGATGAAGGTTCCAGAGATAAAAGGATTTAATCCCTTGGTGAATTCTCAAAAATCGTCGGATGAGTAGGTCTACAACATTCTCAACAAAGTTTCAATTTAGATTAAGTCCAGACTATTTGGAAGGAATGATAGAGTGAGATTCCTGGAGGATGAATTGGAGAACAAAAATAAGGAGCTCATTGAAAAGGAAAACACATAAAGTAATAACAACTTATCAAAGCATGCAAAGTTAAGTCATGAACTAAAAGAGGAGAAAGAAAGGGTGTGTGAGATACATAAGAAATTTGAAATAATTATGGGTGTTATTGTTTTAAAACATCGCCATCTAGTGCTACCTAAGAAAAAATATGAATCATCCCTTGTAGTGTCCGGAGGATTTAATCGCATCCTCATGATGGAGAGGTGCTCACTTTCCTTAGAGACTACGAGAAGAAGTGTTTGTGCGCTAAGAGATAAAAGAGAAGATGAAAGGTTTTAGATCATTTTTGATATACCAAACTCCTTGAAGATGTAAAGCCCTTCGCGCAAGTTTTTAAGTTGCATATGATAACTACACTGATAGAGATAGAGTGGAAAGCATCCTGGTTGCTACACATGAAATGGAACTCAAGGATTTTCAAGAAAATAATAAGGGGAATAGGGTAGAAAGGGATAAAATCTTGACTAAGGTAGAGAAGAATTCAAAATCTATCAAGACCTTGTGAGGCTCAATCAAAATCTAGATACAGGAATTATACCCCCAGATCACCCGAAGGATGGACGCACTTGATGACTTGGGATAAAAATTGGATGGTATTGTTGAGATAATGAGTTCCAAAGCAGAGAACTTAAGTTTTGAGGAGGTGAGTGCCCTAGTTGGAGATCTCTGTTAGAAAGTGTAGAGTGAGGTTGATGCTCGGGAAAAGCTATAGGAAAAAATAGGAAGGATCTCCTTCAAAAATAAGCATTGTTCTCTTTAATTTTCCCATTCTTTCATTCTTTCTCCCAATTCTTCATTCCTTCATTATTTTCCCTTATTTAAATCCTTCCATTCTTTATTCATTAAAGAGAAGTGTTTCCAAGGAAAAGAATAGACGTAGTGTGGGGTGATGTTGGCCCCTAGAATATTATATAAGTAGAAGAAGGCACATGGGTACACGAGACCTATTTGAAGAAGGGTGCATGGGTTAATAGCGTGCAGGGGGTTATAACATGGTTTAGCAAAACACATGGCACACACACATAAGATAAGATGGGTTTTTGACTTAGCCATATTCTACATTCTAGGAAGCACATAAGAAAAGTGCAATCCATCTAGCATGTGGAGTGTATAAGGTGCCACCTAATAGTTCAAGGGTCAAGAATGGAATATACCATACATGTGATGGAAGGATCCAAAAATTCATCATTATAAAGAGTGGAGAGATTGGATCAAAGGAAGAATTCTCCATGAAGGACCACATTGACACTTGGAAACCATTTTGTTATCTCATGAAGGCATGACAATAAATATTAAAGCTATATATATATATATATATATATATATTCTTAGGTAGAACAAGAGGGAGAGACACGAGAGAGGGATATAGACACACACCAAGGGTGACATCATATAGCGCTACATAGGTGAGGATCTGCAAGAATAATGAAGGATATTTTGGGTTGGGATTAGGAGATCTATAGGAGTGATGAAATATTTAGAAGGATGGGTATGTAACAAATTTTGTAATATGAACAACATAGCTTAGCTTCCTAGTGCATGACTCGATCTGCATTGTTACATTTTTCTGTTATGGCCTTAAAGAATGTAATGTTGTTATTGAACTTGTTAACATGAATATGAAGTTTGGTTCTAAAGAATATATGTTGTTCATGATCATAAATCCTAGTGCATTTCCTTTGTGTTATGAATCGGTTATGTTTTTGTTAGATACTTCTCTTTCGTTATCCGAATAGATGCATTGATATGATAACTCATCTTAGGCTCTTAGAATGAACACATGGCTCTTTTATTTATTGCATCTAAATTTGTCTTTAAGGATGTATTCCCATAATAATCTTACAAAGGAGGGGCTTGAAACTCATGTGTGCCTTGAGTGAGCACCCCAAGACTTTCTTAGGTGATAGTGATAGGTGTCTGTGACATTAAATTGTTGTTCTAAGGGTATAAAAATGAATATAACAACTTACCACGATTTAATAATTAACTTACCTATGCTAAATTAACATTGATAAAATACGTTTATCCTAACATTCCCCACCTTAATTTTTAATTTCCTCAATGGATGAAGAGAGGAATTCTCGAACAACTCAAATTTGTCACATACAAGTGACTTTGTGAAGATATTTACTTGTTTTTAAGTTGTTGGGAAAAACTTAAGCTATATATTATGTTTCAACACATGATTGTGTATGAAATATACTTGTACCTCAATTTGATTTTTTCTTTCATGAAAAACTAGATTACGAACAAGTTTGAGAACACATTCATTGTCAAAAGACAAGGTGGTGGTCATCTGTCTATGGTATTCCAAGTCCTTCAAGTATGTAATGTAGCCATATTACTTCATAGGCAGCTTCAACTATAGAACAATACTCACTTCTATAGAAGAGTGAGAAACAAAGTGTTGTTTCTTGCTTCCCCATGATATCGCTCTAGATCGAAAAATAATAGAAATCCCAAAGTGGATTCTCTTTCATCAATTTTTACTACATGGTATGAATTTGAATATGTAGACAAGAAAAAATTATCATTCTTCTTGTATTCTAGACCAAGATCCACTATTCCCTTGAGATATCTCAAGATTCACCTTGCTACCTTCCAATGACAAACTTTGGGTTCTTGCATGAACTTGGATAGATAGCTCACTGCAAAGCTGATATCTGGTCTAGTGTAGGTCAGGTAAATGATACTCCCAATCAATTGTCAATAGAGAGTTGCATTTACCATAGGAGATGGATCTGAACAAGATAACTGCAATTTGTTCTCCATAGGTGTAGCAATAGGTGTGCAATCCATCATCCTAAATTTCTTGAGTGTTTTCTTGGTATACTTCAATTGAGAAACAAATATGTGATTCTCCTTTTTTCATACTTCTAATCCAAGACAATAATGCATCATCCGAGATCTGTCATGTTGAGCGACCGTTTAATATATTTTTCTTACATCAATCAACTTCATTGAACTGTCGGTGATCACTAAATCATTGACATAAAAAAAGAATCACAATATCCCCCTTGATTTTTGAGGTAGATATTGGGATCGTGTGGATTTCTAAAAACTCCATGTTGTATGAGATTCTCATAAATTTTGATGTACAATCAATCGGGTTTCTTTTTTAAGGCCATACAAATATTTCTTGAGTCTACATACCTTTGTTTCTTGACCAGGTATAATATATCCCTTAGGTTGAGTCATGTAGACTTCTTCTTGTAAATCTCCATTCAGAAAGGAACTTTTACGTCCATTTGATGGACTTTCCAACCAAATTGTGCAACTAGAGAAAATATCATCCTGATCATTTTGATCTTATCTGTGGGAGAAAATGTCTCCTCATAGTCAATGCCTTTTTTTTGTGCATACCCCCTTTACAACCAGTCTCACTTTATACTTATCTATGGTCCCATATTCTTTGTACTTTATTTTGAATATCCATATGCAACCAATGGGTTTCTTCCTGGTGGAAGATTGAAAAATTGTCAAGTGTTGTTTTTCATCACTAACGTATACTCAAATTTCATGGAATCTTTCCAAGATTTTGATGAAGGGCTTACTAGACTATAAAGGGCTCATTAGATTTAATAACTCTACTCATCATAGTAAATTTAACTTATTCTCGTATGTTACTATGAGTATGTGGTCAAGTGGTGGATGTATCCAGTGGAGAATCCATTTTACATCTCGTATCATGTTAGTATACCACTTGGGCATATGTTGAACTTCTCCCATGGGTCATGGTTGGTTATATCTAATCATTATCATCATCCCCATCATAACTTTCATCATCTATGGGAACATCAACTTCAATTTTTATAATAGGTGAAAAATCTACATCAGGTGAGTCCTGAGGAGGAGTCTCTCGCTTCCTTCTTCTAAAAACTCAACATCTCTATTGGTGTAGACTTTCCCGGTCTTCGGATCCATCAAAATGTACCTATGAGTCTCTTCACTGTAACCAATGAAGATGAGTTTTTTTGACTTCATATCCAACTTCTTTCTATTATTCTTGGGTATGTGCATGCTTTATTTGAACCCAAATACTATGAGGTGTACAACAGATGGTTTCCTCTTTGACCATGCTTCATATAGAGTTATTCCATCAACAACAATTGTGGGCACTCTGTTAAAAAAAATAAATTGTTTTCTTTATTGCTTCTACCCAAAATGTCCTTGCTAAACTAGAATCATTGATCATGCAATGCACATATTTCCATGATAGTACAATTTCTTCTCTCAACAACACCATTTTGTTGCGGTGTGTGTGGAGGAGGAATTTTTCAATGAATCCTGTGAGCTTGTAGGTAGGATTTGAACTCATTACTAGTGAATTCCCCCTTCGATATGAGTGGATATTTTTGATGTGACGACCTATCTCTTTCTCAACAGCCACTTTGAACTTCTTGAAAGTTTCAAAAGCTTCACTTTTCTTACGAAGATAATATATCCACATTTTTCTTGAATAGTCATCAACACAAAGCATGAAGTACTGAAATCCAAAATGAATCAGTTTCATTGGACCGCAAAGGTTAATATGAACTAGATCAAGCTTACCATGAGCTCGATAAATAATTTTCTTGAATGAAGTTTTGTGTTGTTTTTCTGAGGTAATGAGGACACTTATCTGTATCCTTCTAAAGAGATGGTAATCATTTTACCATATTGTACCGGAGAAGTTTTTTGAGATACTTGAAACTAATGTGATAAAGTCTCTGATGCCACAACTATGCAGAGGTAGAATTTTTAGCCACAAGTTCCTGGTCATCTCTATGAAGAAAATCAAGCTGAAACATATGTCCCACATTGGAGACTTTTGTAACTATTTTTGTGCCTCATGATTTGTCTTGAATTAAACACATTTTCATGTCGGGAATGACTATCAAAGTCAATTTTCAAATTTTGATCTAGGAGTTAACTAACTTATATCATATTCTTTGTCAACCCAGGGACATATAGTACATCTGATAGTCTACTATTGCATGAATCAAGTGGTAGAGAAATCTTCCCAATCCCCTGTACTATGTATGAAGAATCATCACCTAATGAAACATGATTTTTTGAAGGCATGTCCCTCATTATGGTAAACTAGACTTTGTGTCTTGTCATGTGTCAAGTGGCTTCTGAATCAACATACTATACATCACTAGATGACGTGGATGGTTCACTTGATTAAGAAGCTGTAAAAGAAGTCTTCATTATCTTAATGTTATTCTTTCTCAACTATATTTTCTTGCTAAAGGGGTTTTCTTCTCCATTTCTCCTTATTCTACCCTTGATTTTAGTTTTAATTCCCTTGTGATATTATTGGTGTTGAGGTCCAAAATTTCTTGATGAACCTTTCTTATATGTATTGAACCTGACAATATTTTAACTCATTTCCTCTTTTACAGATAGGAAATTTCTTATTTTGTTTCTTTTCCCCTTGTTGATACTAATTTTGGGACCTTTTAGAGGAATAAGGTTTTCCTTTTCCTTTTACTTTCCATTTCTGATGAGAAGAAAGTGCATGCTCCTCTTCATCATATTTATTGTACATTTCTTCCTCTTGTTTTTTGTAGGTTCACTAACCTATCAAAATAAAGTGTCCGATCGACAAGTTGAGTGTTGTCACAAAAATGTGGTATGAAGGAGGGAGTTATCTCAGAATAATGGGAATGAGATTTGTATCAATGACCTCCTCTCCTAGGGATAGAAGTGAAGCCCTTAATTCTACAACTCTTCTTGAGAAAGCTTTTATTTTCTCATTTTGTTTGAACTTGAATGTGTGTAATCGACTCTATAAATTTAGTACGACATTCTTCTTCTTGGCTTCTTATACTTTTGTTCTCAAATTTTCCCATGCTTCTTGGAAGATTTGGCATCTTGAATGTGGTGTTACACATTTTATGACACGTAAACAAGATTATTAGCTTGTCCTTCGATCGGATCTATCAAAGTGTCTTGTTTGTGTTGTATCGGTTGCTGATCTTTTTATAGAACCATCCAAAACATTCCAAATCTCTTCAAACTCAAGTTGTGCCTTGATTTTTGTCTTTTATACTGTATAGTTATTTCCTCTTAGAAGTTGTGAATCTGGAAGAAATAACTTGGGGGCATTGGTTCCCATTTTGTAGAATCAAATGACAAAGGGTAAGGCTCTTATCACTCCAGGTATATGGTCTCCCAATCTATATATTGTCAGTCGATATACTAAACCTTTCTATATATGCACCCTTCCGATATACCCATTGGTACATGGAAGAATCTCTCCCTTTCTATATACTCAGTAGTACGTGAAAGAGGTGTTAACATACGTGAAAGAATATGATACGTGGTACCAAGGAAGTAATGAAATGGGTTTGTGTGATTATTGAGATAGGCTCAAAGAAATATCCTCATACGTGTGCATAACTTCACTATATACTTAGATAATTTATCAGTCCGGATTTAAGTCAAGCAATCATTCACGAGATGGATGAAACTCGCTCAAAGTGTGTGCATTGTGTCCTCATTACTCCCCCTCAATTTAATGGGTCAATGTCTATTCAATGTTGTTACAGCTATATTAGGCATTAAGTGTAGTAGTAATAGTCATGACAAATTTACCCGTAAGCACTTCCCGAGAGGCACTATATATACCGAATGCTACGAATGAGATCTAAAGATCTCGTGAGTGATACTGTAACAATTTTTAAATTTTTTTGTGACTACAAATCTCTCCCAATTTTAAATTAGTTACAATGGTTTGAGTTTGAATATGGAAAACCTCGTAAATTAGTACAATGCACTGAAAAATACACGAAATATTACAATCTCATGTAATATTATGAAAAAAATTGAATGGAAGGAATTTTGTTTTTTTTTTTTGCGGGGCCACAGTGACCTCTCGAAGCTTGATATGGCTCTATGTGTGATAAACCATAAAAAAATATAAAATTACAGTTTTTTTGCTGCCCTCCTTTAAAAAAAGATACCGAGAATAAAAAAATATAATGTGGGGAAAACAAAATTTACCCTAAAATTATGGTTTTCTCCTCTAAATTTGGTGGCTTTTTTAGTTGTAACTAGAGGCTTTAGTAGAGTTTTTGCCTCTATAATTGGTGTTCTATGCTAAAAAACCACTAAGTGAAATAGTTTTTAAATTTTTATCTTTGGGGTGGGGTTCAAACCCTAATGTCCCACTCCAAATGCTTTTACACCAACCAACTAAATGCTCAAAGTGTATGTGCAAAAGAAATAAGATAATTGTATTTAAACTAGAAACAAATTGAATCGCCTTTAGAAATTGACTTGGAAGTCTATGTGGTGGTCGACGTGGTTTGGGAGGAGAGAGTCTAGTTGACACATGTAGTTTAGGGCTTCCTCAAAATGATGATCTAAGTGCCTTATCTCAAAATTTTTACCTTCGCTTATTTGTTTGAACCACCATTTTCATTTTTTAATAATTGATATGCCCTTGATTTGTTTATGTTTGTATTTGATTTGTTAAGTTTAAAAATTACATGATTAAATGCAAAGGATTGAATTTGGCCGATATTTTCTTTGTTTGTCTGAGTCATTTTGTGTTCCAACTTGTTCTTTGAATGGATTTGAGAAAATAACAAGTGGGCTTGGTAGGACCATAGTGGAAAAATATTTCGGGTCTCCAAAGCACGGTTCATTGTCTACCTCGTCCAATGACTCAACTTGGTCGATAGGATTAACAACCGGTAGTCATGCCAATAAAAATGACTTGGTCTATTTGTATGTCTTTGTAGACATAACAATGGAATCACTTCAATAATGTAAACAAACTTACGTAAGAAACTCACTTGATCTTCTATGTGTGGGTGTTAACTCGGCTAAGAGGGTTGCTCAACTGGTTGAGCTTGATTTGAATGCAATATCTAGCCTGCCTAAACAAAACAACTTAGTATTATCAAGTGAAAAAATCGGTATTTGATGAAGAATGGCTTGGTTTCAATGAAAATAACCTAGTTTGATTAACTCAATCAACTTACGTAAGCTAAGAACTAGCTTGATGGGGATCATTCAATAGCTCGATGTAGATGTAGAGAGTTTTCCAAATGTAGAAAGACTGCTATTTTTACCAGAGACTAAATGCTCATCTAAATTTAGAGATAAAACCCTTTATTGGGGAGAATTTTTTATTTTTATTTTTGAATTCTTATTGTCTCCAGGAAGTAAATTTTTAAGTACAAAGGGCACTAAGGAATAAAATATATTTTTATTTTACCTGTATAATGACAGGAGGTTGTGGGGATGAAAGGCATTCTAGGAGGCTGTTGGAGGTAGGACTGGTTCTCTTGTGATGCAGTATCTTCTCCAAAAACTTTTTTTCTTCCTTCTGCAACCTATCTCCAACCCTCTCTGCACACAGGTCTAGATCAACCAGCTCTGGTACCAAATGAAACTTTAGAAGAGGGATGAAAGCCTCACACATTTATTAATAATCAATCAAATCAACATTAAAATGAATGTGTTGTAATTCTCAACCATGTGCAGACAAATGAGATGTTTCAAAAGTGCAACAATAAACATACCCATGCACATATAATTACAAATATATTATTTGAACCATATAACAAATCAAAACATGCTACAAGAATACTATTTCCAAATACAATTAAAATATGGTTTATAACAACTTACCACCATTTAATAATTAACATACCTATTCTAAATTAACCTATTTAAAATATGTTTACCCTAATAGTTTTCGGATCAAGTTGCTAAATTGTGTAATTATTGTGCTCTTACCTCTTGATTCTTCAAAAATGTTAAGAGATATATTTAAAAAAAATACATGCAAAAATTCAAAGAAAAGGGGAATTAGTTGTGGAATCTTGTTATATATTTTATGAAAATAGTGGAAATTGAAGAGCTTGTGTCCTATGTACACAATACCTTATGTGTAGAATTGTGATGCTGATGATGGGGATATAGCTGAAATCACCATGGATTGGATGGATCAACTTCCATAGAAAATGGTGACTATAATCGAAATTAGCCTACAAGGAAATACACATCCTTTTCTTTATGAGATATATTATTTTTTTTGGTCTCATATGTTCACTTGAGTCTCTTTTGATAATTCTTCATTATAGTGTTATGCGGAGGTAGTATTGCAAAGTGCATGCTTTAGTTGACTTAACTCTATCTTCGGTTTTTCTTGCTGAATCACACGATTAAGAAATATTTTTACAACATTACTATTGTCATTAGTTCAAAGATGAAGTCTCAATCAACAAGTGTTAACATACTGAAATTTTGATTATTTGAATTGGTTAATATCAAATTATGGAAAATTGAGAAAAATTACTTCTGTGTAGTTGGCCAAAAGGATTATTTAATTATTTTATATTTGAAGGTTTTTTCTATGAGAAAACCAATCCTACAAATATTTTAAAATGAAGTTTGGTAAGGAGACTCTCAACTTGCGAGGTGGGCTCAAGGAATTTTTAAAGATACTAGCAACAAAATGTGAAGTGGAATTTTGGTCTAGCTATCTCTCTTGCACCAAATTTTAAAAGATGATTAAGGATTTGAAAAAAATTAGCATTTGAATTCAAACAATTTATTATTTTGGGTAAAGAACATTGTTGTGTAGAAGATGAAATTACATAAAAAGATCTCCAAAATATTTGGAGTAGAGATGGTATTTTTTCGGCCTTAGAAACAAATTGTGTATTACAATGGGCACAAAGGAAAACCTCTGGAAAATTTTATTGTGGCAATTAAATCCAATGAAGAAAGGTATATCAAAGATATGTGGTTGATGACCAATTTGTACATAAACATAACACAAATATAGTGCTAAGGTTTGAATGTTGCAAAGGGCATCTAAAAATTGTAGCAAACAAAAATATCTAAATATTAATTATTTCAAAATATTTTTATAATGATATTCATTTGTACGGTCATATTATCACTCTTTATTTTATATGTTGAGATTACAAATTTAAAAGTAGGTAGTATTTATATCTTCACTTTGATTGAGATGATATTATAGTTTTATAAGTTGTTTTTTAGTTGTGATTAAATACTTTGATACCTTGTTTTTAATCACTTTTAGAACCTTACATTAATTCTGAGTTGTTTTTATAGATCTTATTAGGAAGCCTCAGAAATTACTAGTTTTAGGAGTTGAAGGTTTGTTGTTTGGAATTTCTGGTATTGGCAACAAAATACCTCGTAATATGGTTCCATATTTTAGATCTGGGAATATTGAATACTTTGAATGAGATTTTAGTGCTGACTTGATAAGTATTGCATCAAAATATTTTGACACTACCTTATGGTATTCATTTATGGATTCAACAATGGTGAAATACATGTTCATCAAAAAATTTAGTTGGCTGCGAGAAACCCACTTTAGGTTCATTTGGGGATGCCAAGAATGTAAGTTCAAATAAAAAACAAGCCAACAAATAGTATACATTTATGGTAATGTCTATGGTGAAAACAATATAATTTTTATCGATGACACAAGATTCTTGTCGCATGAGGTCAAAGAAGAAATTACTCTCAAAACCCCAACATACTAGAGATTTGATGGAAACTATAAGATTGATTCGAAAATCTATATTGAATTATGTACATGGTTGAAACAAACATGAGAGCACAAAAACATGTGTAGATCATTGAAAATTATTAAACGCACCATTGGAGTTTGAATTATATACTTTGTTTCCAAATCCAACAATGTACTATGAATTTTTATGGAATAAAGTAACTACCTTAATGTTCTTAAAGATTCGTAGTGTGCAATCATTTTTTTAATTTTTTTTTGGGCAAGTAATTTTTTTTTCCTAACTTCGATAAAGAAACAATCGTGGATTATGTACCAATAAAAGAACAAGTTTTCCTAGACCTACATAGTTTAAACATTTTTTTCACACATCAATGTTGGCTTCTCTGAAATAAAAAACATTTTTACCCTAGTTATGTGTGGTTTTATCTTAAAGACATTTTGAAATTGATAGGAACCTTATTTGCAAAAATAAATAATCCTAGCGGCCGCTAGACCGTATAAAACAAAAACATGTTATGCTTATTGATTTGCAAATCCATGGAGGCTTCCCTGAAATCATAAAATGATTTTTACCAGATCTTCATATGTTAATCTTAATGACAGTTTGAAAATGATTAAACCTTGTTCCAAAGAAAAAATAAAGCCTAGTGGTCACTAAAGCATGTATATAACTGAAACATTTTCTGTTTATTGTTTTGTAGATTGTTATTTTAAAGATTTTTTATTTATTGTTGTGTGGAAGATTGCATTGTGATCATACAGAAGATTACATCATGACCAAATGAACCATTTATCGATGATCCAAGAATCAAAACATATTTCTCAAACATCTTAGAAAATATTAAAATGACATTTTAAAACTATTAAAAACATTATTCTAAAACAAAAAAAAAAGCCTAGCAGATGCTATCCAAGTATAAAATAGAAGCAGTGATTGTGTCCTAAAAGTGTAATAGAGGTAGCTTAAATAGGAGGATAAAAATACCTAGATTTTCATTAGCCAACACCTAATATCATTTGGCTAGATGAAAATGGTGTGAAGAAGATCATGGAATACAAGTTCAACAAGCACGATCGAAATATGGTTCACACCACTACCATGTACATCCGTAAAGTGGCCAAAGTGTGCTTAAACAAGTGTGCTCTTTAGAACACCGAGTGCTCCAAGTTTGGCATTGCTTTTAGTGAAGAATCCTCAATGAAATTTATAGGAATATCCTTAGAATAAATCCTGCTAGAGCACCCATTCTTACCAGGATCCAAGCCCGGTGATTCAAAATCGGTGGAGATGCATTGTCTATCCCGACTAGCTCCAAGGGTGGTGCGGTGCTCATGGTTTTTCATATTTTATGTAAGAAGGGAAATCATTTAACACCAAAATGGATTTACAAGGATCTCGCCCCACTGGTGCCACAGATACCTTAACAATGGGTAAGACCACCGAGGGCCTCACCGTAGGTGGATCCAACAATGGCAATCTTCGCCACTTATTTCACCGCTAGGAGATCAAAATTCATCCTTCATAGTCTCGGGGTATCATGGACCGCTCAAGTGACACCATGTGCTGTAAAAATGAAAACAAATTTGATTGGGTTACCAATATTTTCTAGGACACTTGTAGATGTTGATCTACACGATATTTTCAATTCATTTAGACACATCATGTGTGTCTATGTGGCCATGGTTCAGAAGAAGGGGTTTGGTTTTCTTAATTTCATCAACAAGGAGGATACATAGAGAGCTATGAAAAATATGAATGGCTATAGTTATGATAATCTTATTCTCAAAGTCGATTGGGCCACTCATGTGGTATTTTTCTAGATGATTTGTATTCTACTTTTTAACCCCTTAAGATAATGCAAGATGTTAAAGTTTTGTATTGTTTTATGCCTTCCATTAAATTTAATATAAATGGTGATATAAAGGATTTGAGTTGGTAAATATTTTATTCCAAGAAACATGTTCTCATAAGAGAGTGTCTTGTACTATCAAGTGGTATTCTATGTTTTTCAAGTACTTGATGATTTGCGAGATATGTGGGGATTAAATGAAATTAAAAAAAAAATGATTTGAAAAAAACCTTAAGCTTAAATTTGGTGGATATACATTGTTTTCCCTTGATAAAAAGTTTACGCGAGTATAAGTATTCTTATTTTTATTTGTAGGGTTTTACTGCGATAATAAGTGATTTGAGTGTTTGCAAACCAACGATAACTTTTCTCCAGATGCGTGAGGATTTCACTAATTTTCCCTTTTCTTGAGCTAGGGACAATAGTGATTGCATCTAATAGAGTGAGATGTGGGGAGCTTGAATAGAGGATAATGATACACACACATGCCCCAAACATATGCTAGATTATGATTAAGGAGAATGAGACAAGTGTTACATATTGCACTCTTTACAGAAATGGGTTATACATTTTAAAACATAATGTTAATGACATTTTAAAACATAATGTTAATGAAATTTTAAAACTATTAAAAATTTAATTCCAAGGCAACAAATAGAACCTAGCCACTTTGTTATCTAGTATAAAACAAAAATAATGATGGTGTCTGGAAGAGTGTGATAGGGGGAGCTTAAAGAGGATGATAATGTAGATCTAGATTTTCATAAGCCACCGCTGAGTATCATTGGGCTAGATGAAAATGACGTGAAGAATGTCATAGAATACAAGTTCAATGAGCATGGATAGAAGGTGGTTTACACCACTACCACACGCATCAACAAAGTGGCTAAAGTGCACCTTAACAAACGTGATCTCTAGCACTAACATTGGTGTAAGTTTGGCACTTCTACCAACCAAGAACCCTCAGTGAACTTTATAGGAATCTCCTTAGAAGAAACCCTGCTGCAGTGCCCCCACCTGCCAAGATCTAAGGATGATGATTCAAAATATGGTGGAGATGTGTTTTCCATCTTGGCTAGCTCTAAGGGTGGTATGATGCTCATGGGTTTTTGTATATGTGGTAAGAAGGTTGATCACTGCACATCAAAATGGACTTACAAGGATCTCTCCTCCATCACTGTCATAGACACCTTAACAATGGATAACGCCACTAAAGGCCTCACGGTAGATGGAAGTAGTGTTGGCGGTACTCCTACTTCTTCCACCTCTTTGGGAAATCAACCCACATCCCTCCCGGTCTTAGGGGTTTCACGGACCACCGTAGTGACACCATGTGCGCTAAAAAATGATGAAAATTATGATTGATTTACCAATTTATTCGATGAAATGATAGATGTTGATTTGTATGAGATTTTCAAGCCATTTCGACACATCACACATCTCTACGTGGCCATGGATTAGAATATGGGGGTTAGTAGGGGGTTTGGTTTTGTTAATTTTATCAACAAGGAGGATGTAGAAAGGCCTATCAAAAAGATCAATGGTTATGGTTATGATAATCTTATTCTCGGAGACGAATGGGCCAATCTTGTGGTATTTTTCTAAATGATTTGTATTCTGATTTTATTACCCCTTAAGAAAATGCGAGATGTTTAAGTTTTGTACTATTTTATGTCTTCCATGACTTTAATGTAAATGATGATACAAAGGATTTGAGTTGAATTCTTTGTTTTTAAATAAACTTGTTCTCCTAAGAGAGTTTCTAGCTGACATGCACGTAGAGATCAACTGCCCCTGCAATGTCATACATAGTCACTCTTAAACAAGATTATCCTCTATTGATTATGTTCAAGAGGTATCTAATTTAACGAACACATTTGTTCAATTTTATTTGTAATAGTAATTTACTAGTTAAATTCACTTAAATATAAATAAAATAGGAAGATTCGATGGGACCGTAACCCTAAATTGTTCAAGATTTGTGGTAAAGAGAATATGGAGCCCTCAGACCCCTTAAACCCTAAAAAATATTAACTCAAAAACTTGAAAAGAATTTTATGCAAGCATAAGTATTCTTATTTTTATTTTTAGGGTTTTACTATGATAACCAATAATTTGAATGATTAAGGAGAATGAGACAAGCGTTACATATTGCACTCTTTACAGGAATGGGTTATACATTTTAAAACATAATGTTAATGAAATTTTAAAACTGTTAAAAATGTTATTCTAAAGCAACAAATAGAGCCTAACAATTCTTGCTAGCTAGTATAAAATAGAAATAGTGATGGTGTCGACAAAGTGTGATGAGGGGAGCTTAAAGAGGAGGATAATAAAGACTTGGATTTTCATCAGCCACCACCGAATATCATTGGGCAGATGAAAATGGCATGAATAATATCATGGAATACAAGTTCAATGAGCATGAAAAAAGGTGGTTCACACCACTACCACATGCATCCGCAAAGTGGCCAAAGAATTCCTTAATAAGTGTGCTCTCTAGCACCAAAAGTGGTGTAAGTTCAGAATTTCTTCAAAACAAGTGATCCTTAGCAAAATTTATAGTCATATCCTTAGAATAAATCCTATTGGAGAACCACCACTCACCTTTGGGATCCAAGGTCGATGATTAAAAATATGATGGAGATATGTTGTCCATCCCTGGTTAGTTCCAAGGGTGGTGTGGTAGATTTAATTGATAACACCTTTTTGTATAATGTGTGTGACTTTCTCTAGTAATGTAATTTCATATAATGTGTGTTTATCAATCCCAAGTAGCCTTTATTCATAATCTAGCCTTTGTTTTTGTGTCCGTCAGACCCCCTTATAGTTGTTGCTTTGTTATTTTCCTAGGATTAGCCTAATGTGCTTGTAGTTTTAGGGATTTATCTCATACATCCCACTTATTTTTTTGAGAGAATATTGTATCATGTTGCATTTAATATATTATAGGATCATTTTCATCAAATAATCTAGCCAATGCATGGGAAAATGTTGATGATGCCATCCATTTTTTATTACGTTGACCTTCCTCACATGAGTCGATGGAATATTTAATTGGGTTGTGATTTCTCCTGTCCTCACTCATTTTCTCATTTTTTTCTATTGTTTTCCCCTTCCCTCTCATGGCATCTACCTATGTTCCTTTCATCCTCTTGTGCAAAGAATAACGAAACAAATTTCATCTCTATTGTGTCTTACAGTCATCTTCACAATGTCTTCTCGCATAGACTCCATAGATGTTATGACTATGATTGTGAATTTCCTAGGTGTGGATTATCTCCAAAGCACCAATATATCTTGTGTAAACTCCAATATTGTAGGTGTCTTAGTGTTCTATTACTTGGTGCTATGTGTAGATAAAGTAGTGGTCATAACAGTCACATCCCATTTCATTTACCCAAAACATCATGTGGGTTTGGTCAAAGCTCTAGAAGAAGTATTCCTTCCTTGTCTCTTTGTAAATAAGTATCCTTGTCCATCACCTTTTTGGGTTGACAAAGAGAGGATTTTGATATCCCGAAATTGAAAATTTAGGTCTTATTTCAATTTTCTAACTCGTTTAAAGCATCTCTGTCAATCCGATGGGGCATCTATCTCCAACGTGCCATCCCTAGACCTGGTCACGCTCATAAAACCTACCTCATCCCTTCCTGATCACATGTCTTACTTGAAGTTTTTTTTTGCATTTCCTTTTCCGTTCTCAAGATTATTCAGTAACGCTTGGGTGGGTGGAACCCTAGGATTTCTATAGCATTCCGTTACTTTTTTATATCGTAACTCTATGTTTTTTGTAGGCCTGATTATTCATGTTACATGTTGGCCTCATTATATTTCATAATCATTTATTAGAATTTGTATGGAGCATTTAACTATCTAAAAAATAAAATTATGTAATTTGTCCCTAAATTTATTTGACAACAAGTTTCTGTATAATGTGTCCACTATATTAATAATGTTTATATGTATAATATGTGTGATTATATTTAGGAAATTTATAATACAGTAAAGTATTTAAACAATAATAGATATCTTAATATATAAATAAAGTGTACATAACATTTTTATTTTCGTGAATTCTTATTTGATTAATGTTAATTTACCTCGATAAGCTACACTAGAATTACCTAGCGAGTGTTAAGTATTAACTCTCTTACTTTGATTTTTTAAGGTCATATTATCTATTAGTGTAGGTTATTATTCATCCTTTTATTTAATTATTATGATAATTCTTACACTTGTGTTAGCCCTACACTTGTTGGGCTAGCTTGTTTAGGTGTACTAGTTGTGTTGAATTAGTTTATTAGTTATGTGGAGTTAGCTTAATAGTCTTTTAGAGTTAACTTAACTACAAGATCGTTAGTGGGAGTTCTTCACCACTAATTTTGGTAGTATTTTCACTTCCCTCCTATATGTACATCTTTCTTATTGAGTAATTCAAGTCATTATATTGTAATATATTGAACATTATGGATTTTGATGGATTTCCATAAATGGTATTTTAGATCTTATGTTTTACAAATCTAATGTGGTGTGCTATTATCATCCGAGATCACGGCCTATAAAAATCTTCTTATCACTACTTTCATGGTATCAGAGTGATAGATGATGTAGACATCCATATGTGAGTTTTTCTTTGCAAGTAATGGTTTATTATTTTCATGTATTTGGAATTTGTTAGAACTTTTTTGTAGTATGCATTTTTATGTAAAACGAAGTGCGCCATTGGATTTGGAAGGTTCCAAACGTTATAATAGAATGTAAACTCGACCTTGTTTTGAGATAGTCAAATATGGACGTAGATTTGTACCCCTGGGTGTATTTTTTTATCCACTGGATGTAGATATGTACCATATGGGTGCATTGTTTTATCTATTGGATATAACAGTGTACCTTTATGATGCATTATTTTACCCTCTAGATATTTCTATTTTGGATGCAGTATTTTATCCATTAGACACAAATTTATACCCTCTGGGTGCATTCTTTTATCCATTGGATTTAAGTCTGTACCTTCTAGATGCATTCTTTTACCCTTTCGATATTTAGGTTTTAGATGCATTCTTTTATCCACTTGATGAATATTTGTACCCTCTCGGTGTATTATTTTATCTATTAGATATAAGTGTGTACCTTCTAGATGCATTATTTTACCCTCTAGATATTTCTGTTTTGGATGCAGTCTTTTATCCACTAGACGCATATATGTACCCTCTAGGTGCATTCTTTTATCCATTGGATATAAACGTGTACCCTTCGGATGTAATGATTTACCCTATGGAGATTTAGGTTTTGGGCACAAAATTTTATCCTATGGTCGTAAGCCTATATCATGTGGATGCACTCTTTTACCCTTTGGACATTTGGGTGTCACGTGTGCCTTTTAAAAGAAAATCCAGCATTGAAATATTATTTTAATAGCAAAACCTTCTAGAGCTCATAACTTTTGATCCATAGCTCAGATTAAGGTGATCATTTGTTTTAAATTGTGTATTTTTTTGAGATATACACATTGGTGACATTGTTATATGTATATTAAGAATGTAAAAGGTATTGTTACTCATTGTAATATTTATATGCACTCAATTATAAAGTGTCAAATTGGGAGGTTGTTTTAATCACTTGTAGATGTAATTTTGGTTGAGCCCGACGTCCTAAACTTTTGGGTGTTGCATTCTTGTATCTATGGGTGTATACATCTATATCTCTCTTATTTGTTGAGATATTTTAGATCTGTATTTTGACACTTTTTTGGCATGTTGACAATCTCTCTTATGAGGGAGCTATTCTGGTGAATCCCAGTGTTAGTTTGTTAGTGTTCGAGTATTTGATTTTGGCAACTCATACATATTTTTGGTATCACGCTGCTCATTCATTACTATGGGGAGGGTGTGGTGTTGATACTTATTCTTTGGGTTTCGTGTCCTTACCTTGTTACCTTGGCTTTTCTTAGATCATGGAACTCATATTTATTTAGATCTTGTGTCCTTGCCTTGTTGTCTTGGTTATTGTTCTTGGATCATGACACACCTATTTGTAGTAGTTGATCTTGATTCTTTATATTGTGTATCCTTACCTTATTTCCTTGGCTATTGTTATTGGATTGTGAAACTCCTATTTATTTAGATCTCATGTCCTTTCCTTGTTTCCTTGGTTGTTCTTGGATCATGTCACACCTATTTGTAGTGATTGATCTTACTTTTGATTTTGTGTCCTTGTTACTTTGGATTTTCTTGGATCATGGCACTCCTATTTATTTGGATCTCATGTCCTTGCTTTGTTTCCTTAGTTTTGGATCAAGGCACACCTATTTATGTGATTGATCAAATTATGTTTGGTTTTTTTTTGCATTTTCGACATCACTCAATTGATAGTCTCCTTATATGGAGCTATTCTAGTGAATCCCAATGTCAATTGTTTTGGAGTGCACACCACACTTCTTCACCATTGTATGATTTTTTAGAGATGATATTCTAAGGATATCTTACAGTGGGATATTTCTCTCTCTACTTTATTAATATTGGTTTTGGGTACCTTGTGGTGTCTAATTTTCCTAGTTATTATACGTGGGTACCTCATCAAGCCTTGTTTCCAGGACCCACCTTCTTTTTCACCCACCTAAGCTATGCTTATGAGAGGGTGTTAGTGTAGGTTATTATTTATCTTTTATTTATTTATTAGGATAATTATTACACTTGTGTTAGCCCTACACTTGTTGGGTTAGCTTGCTTAGGTGTACTAGTTATGTGGAGTTAGCTTACTAGTTATGTTGAGTTAGCTTCTCAGTTATGTGGAGTTAGCTTACTAGTCTTTTGGAGTTAACTACTAGTATCAGTTAGTGAGAGTTCTTCACCACCGATGTAGGTAGTAGTTGCACTTCCCTCTTATATGTAAATCTTTCTTATTAAGTAATTTAAGTTATTTTATTGTAATGTATTGAACATTATGGATTATGATGGATTTCCATATATTGTATTTTAACTCTTATGTTTTGCAAATCTAATGTGGTGTGATATTATCATCTAATATTGTGGCTTGGAACAATCTTCTTATCATTCCTTTCTTTATCCTCTTGAATTCAAATTGTTCTCTCGAAAAAAAATTGTTCACATTGGTTTAAGGTATATACAAAATTGATAAATTGTCAAGCACTTCAATAATTAATGTGTTCATAGATATCGTGAAAAAAATTTAATATTCAATGAATTGTTCTCAGTGAATTTGGGATTCCAATGTGACGAATAGTATTACAATGAAATTCAAATTCTTCTTAAAATGATTTACCATAATTCTACCTTTAGAAAATGATTTTTAATTTATTTCATATCTATATTTAATTATGAAAATATATCCTCCTGAAAAGGGAGTAGGAGAATTTTAATTGTCATTTAAAGTGTCAAGTGTGGGAGGAAAATGTCCGCAGTGATTTCATGTCCCTTCTTTCAAGGTATGCAAGGATGGTAGAAGGTGATGCGGAGGATTAATGATGAATGATTTTGTGCATTTGTAACTATTAGTGGGATGTTAGTGTTATTATAATGTGAGTGTCATCAAGGTTTATAACTATTAAGGGGAGGTTAATGTTCTTGTAATGCGAGTACCACCGGGGTTTATTCTTCTCTTGGAATTCCTTATAAGTGCAGTGTGGTGTGCATAGTTTATTAAGGGGATGTTAATTTTCTTGTAATCTAGGATTTGTCATCTCTTAGAATTCATGATCATTCCTATATTAAGGGGATGTTAATACACATTTACTCCTCTCTAGGAATCTGGGATTTATGTTTCTACTTGGTGTATTGGTATTGCAATTGTGTGTCGTGGTCTATGTAGCATTGAACAATGAGTTTTTCTTCGTGATAGCCTGGTTATTAATAGGAATATGGGGGAAGATTTGGTTTGAACTGAGCCTTTGGATCTCAATGATGTTAAATATGAGGCTATGGAGGTGTTTGAAGGAATGGGATTTTCCCCTTTCCTAAAGATTTTTAGGGTTACAATGAACAACTCAGTAAGGAATTTGGATCGACATAACATTCATCCGAGGAAATGAACAGGGGAAATGTGGTGTTGTGGGGAGTAAATATTGAATTATCAATCAAAATATTGGATTATGTTATGGGCATGCCCACGAAAGGACATGAAGTCTACAAACCAAAAAATGATTCAATAGATGAAATGAAGCTATTTGTGAGGTAAGGAAAAACTCACCCCTCATTTTGTAGGATTTCTTAGGAATTCCTTACCTCCCCCATTCAATGAAGTGGCCCTTAACCTAATCCATTTTTTCACTCTTGAGGGATGCCATAAATGTATTTATGCTTACCATCTTCCCATGCTCAATTTCCTCATACATAGCTTTAGTTTTAAATACTATATACTTCGTTCTCTATGTGCTACCCTGGACCACTACAAAAAGTAAAAATTAGTATTCCCCTACATCAGGGTTTTATTATGGCCATTGTGAAGAGATAAATCTTGGATATGGATAAAATGGTTAATGGGGATAGTGTCTTGTTAAAATCCCTTGAAGATTATGTTGTGGAAGATGAAACTAATTCGAGAATGAGGATTCTAGTGAATACCCTGAGTTGAGTGAAGGGGATGATCAAAATGTGGTTGAATTTGAAGTAGTATAGGGCCTCCAAGACCTAAAACAAGATGATGTGAAGGTGGTGGTTGTTAAGAAGGCTAAAAAGGGGAATTGAGTCAATAAAGGAGGTAGGTTTTAGTTGACACCCAGAAAAGACCCAAATGGAAGTGCTTGGAAAAGGTGGTGTGGAAGAGGGAGTTGATCTTGCTAAATTGGTTGCAGACCTTAAAAATGTGAAATGTGACACTCAGCTTACTAAAAGCACTATCTAGTTTATCCTCAATGATTGGCATGCAATGAAGATGAAATTTGAGGATGTGGCTCAAGTCATAAAGGGTGGCAATATGGAGGTTTTACAAGAAAAGTGTAAGAATTTAAACAGTGATGTGGATCATCTTAAGGCTATGCTTCAAAAATTCACTAAGTGGAGTATTCTCACTATGTCAAGTGCACTTTACAACACCTTCAAACTCTTAGACAATTGGCTAATGCCTATAGAAAATGTGAAGAGCAGGGGACATCGAAGAAGAGGAAAATGGAACTATTTGAAGCTGATGTAACCACTCTGGGAACTAACATTGAATCATTAGCTAAGGAATGGGACACTTTGGTGGCCAACTTGGAGAAAATTAAAAAGTAGTGGTTGATGTTAGGTTGTTGTTTAGTGTTGTTAGTTATGTGTTTTTATTGTTATTAGTTTACTATACTAGGCTATTAGTTTTGATTCTTTTTAGATCAGACTATATTTTTGTATGGTTTGGTATTGAATATCTACTCTATTTGGGAGATTCGTTATATACGGGGTAGGTTCCCTAAATCCTCTTTTAACTAATGTCAAAAAAATCTTACTCTCTGAGTGGAATGGTCCACTCTAAGGAAAAATTATTATTTTTAAATTAAAGTAAGGCAGACTTAAAATCAAGCATCTTTCCTTCTTTATATGGAGTCTTTTACTTATTTTTGCTTAACATAAAGAGTTTATCTCACATTTAGTTCAATATTTCTTCAATGTAGACAAAACTTGCTTTGGATCTAACATGCTTCTTATCAAATCATGTGAAAGCAACAAGTACTGTAAAGTCAATTATTATTTGATTTTCTCTCTATGGTGAGCAGTGCAGGTTTTAGATATATGATTCTTGAAGGACTGTGATGTGAAAGGATATTTACCTATTCTATGAGTTATATTATGGTTCCCCAACAATAATGATGCCATAATAAAAGAATTGTCTTTTAAAATTAAGTCATACTAAAATATGCAACAGATAAAATTAAGTACCAAAATATGCAATAGATACATATATGCACTATAAAATTAAGTTGTACTAAAATATGTAGTAGATACATACATTTAATTATATTCTCATAGTCTAGATTGACACCCTCTGCTAGTTTCTTCATAATATCTTCAATCATTATCTAGTTATAATGAGGTCCAATCACATCATTATAAATTAACCTAGAAGTGTCTCAATTCTTTTAAAATTCATTATTTAAAGCATCTCGCTAGCTTTGTATAAAAATGATAAAAGATATATAAATGGGTGTCAAATTTTACACCACATTGTGGCATTTTTGCAAACTTGAAGGGTAAGAGAACATGTTATTTATCCCATATAAACCAGAGAAACATGTTATGCACATACCATGTCATAAATAATGCCTAGTGTCAGCTAGATCGTATAACATAACATAACATAAATAATTGTTGGCAGTCACAAGCCCTTATAACATAGCATAAATAATGGTTGGAAACCACTAGCCCTTATAACATATCATAAATAATGGTTGGCAACTGCTAGCCATTATAAAATAGAAACATGTTATGTACATAACAAAACATAAATAATGCCTAATGGATGATAGCATGTATGATGAGGCCAGAATATGCCCAACTAATGTATAATATATGATCTCATCTTACTCTCCTTTTTATTAATTTTGATTGCATTTTGTGACTTTTATTTGATCTGATATGAGTTAGGATGTAATTGTTTGTATTTTGATTGATTGTGATTCTAATGTTTAAAAGCTCTGAAATTCCTGACGAAGTGTGTGTTTGAAATTTAGTTTTGTAATAAAGTAGGTCTAATCAGTCAAAGAAATGAAGTATGTAGCATTCAATATGTTTTGGTAGCATCTGTTCTAACACAGCTTAGTTCCGAACTTCCAAGCTAGTTCGGAACTCCATTACATAGTCATCATCTAGTTCGAAACTTTGGACTTAGTTCCGGAACTCCAGTATTTAGTTCTAAAATTTTTGGACTTAGTTCCGGAACTCCTGGGTATAGCTCCGGAACTCTCACGATTTTGATCCTTAACAATTTCCTATGGTTTTGGAACTTCTCTAAAGTTCCAAAACTGATGGAAGTTTATCTATTCTAACCACATCCAGAGATTTTGCATCAACGACCCTTTCAATCAGGAAAGGATGAGAATATTTTTGAACACAGATCCAGGGATAGTTATCTTACAATTGTCTGATCAGCCACAATCCAAGTCAGCATATATTATTTGTATGATTTGATTTCATCATAATCGTAGAGACAACTATGATTGTAAATGTATATATAAGAAGACTTACAGAAGATAAATATAAGAAAATAGAGAGATAAAAGAGAGAAGATATATATAGATAAAGTACATAGATCAAGTACATTTTGTAATACCAAATGTTTTATCAATAAATAGCCATTCCTGTTTGAGATAATTCTAAGTTGTTAAATCATGATTTAAGGAGCAAGGACCCACTCCCCCAAGGACCAAGATATTCATCTATTTGCTATTTATATTTCATAAGAAAATAGTTTAGATCTGTTAATTTTGTATCTCTTTTAATTCTTCTAGTTAAACTCTATTGTATACTCATTCGTATAGGTGTTTAGATAGATTCTTATTTTTCTTGCAATCATTTTTAAGCATTCTAAGTTGTGTGTGTTTATTTCAAAAAGCAAGTCTGTTTACTTTCATAAGCAAGCGTGTTTATTTCCAAAAGCAAGTGTGTTTATTTCTATTATGCAAAGTTTGTTTTCTTTCGACAAAGCTTTCAGTGTGTTTCCTTTCAGCAAAGTTTTCATAGTATGATTTAAATAAGGTTTTTACAAAAAAAAATTTAAGAAATTGAAAATATCCCCTTAAAATATAAAAATAACTACAGTCAACTACTAGATCAATATGATTACTCTTGTTACATATAGCTTTAGACACACCCCTGGTTTGAATATGACATCAATAAGAAGTTGATTAAATGAAGGGAATAATGACACCCATCATTGTATAATGGATTCTAATATTTAATTTTCTAGATTCCAATATATGGGACTTTGGAGTACATATAATTCTAATATAGGTGATTTTGGATTCCAATATATGTGATTCTAGATTCCAATATATGCGATATTGGAATCCAATATGTGTAATTTTGGAATCCAATATGTGTGATTTTGGAGTGTAGATAATTCCAATATTTGACATTTTGAAATATAAAAATAGTAATATCAAATTCTAATATTGGCTATATTTTTTAGCTTCTTAGACTGGAATAAGTCCCAATTTAGTGAAATAAGCGTTGAAAAATAAATACATGATGGAGAATGGAAAATCCATGACAATTTAACTAGAGAGACACAAAGAAGAACTAAAAAAGGAACCCATTTAATAGGAATGAATATGTGTGCTATGGTTGAACATAAAATGAGTTTTCCGAAAGAAAAAATATTGTAAAAGGGATTACAATTTCTTCAGATAGGGCATGACATAAAAGGTGGTTTCAGACAGAGAAACACATTTTGAAAAGGATAAGAAATAGAACTGTAAATACGGTGGAGGGAAAGGAAGGGACGTATTGCATGTGCAAAACACAAGAACTATGTGAATACGGACTCCACCGAAAGTACTCGCCATCAATCTGCAGTAAACATTCAATAACATAGATGCTTTTGATAAATACCTATTTTTAGTAGTATCTAAAATTTTTACGTGCTTGATAATGATTTTTAAAGCTCTGTATTCTCTCTTAAAAACTATCTATGAGATTCTATCTGCAACCTATTTTTATTTTCTCATTTGATTCCATTCTTTGTGGGCCTCTTAATCTACACTTGTACCCGTGATCTATCCATAATCATTATTTTTGTCTCATTTATGTGGCCCTAAATGATATTATAATCACTACCTCAACTTTCCATTCCAAAAAACAGCCATGAATCGAGCACTTAGACTAGTAAATTAGTGCTTGTGTGTGTTTTATTATGATTTCAAGAGCTTCTTTTCTACGATTTCAAAATAAAAGGAAAGCCTAATATATATTTCTCCAGTGCATTTTTTTCCCTAATACATTCAATGAAATAAATTCTAAAAAATTGAAAAAAGGGGATTAGGAAAATTTCAAAATTTAAATTTCCCTTCGTAAAGTGAAAGTGTGGGATTTTGAAATTTCAAATATTTACATTTAATGCGGGGATTTCACATATCAAACTTTGAATGTACCCCTCATTAATATTTGCATTTAATTCAGGGGATAACGTGGGATATGGGGAAATCAAATTTATTAATTTTACTATAGAAACAAGTGGGACAACAACAATTGTTTCTTTGTGAACTCATGGGAAAATGACAAATATTAATTTAAGCATAATAAAAAAATTAGAAAATAGAAGTTGTTAGAGCCACGTAATTATTATAATTAAAAAAACACCTTTGATAGATTATGATTTTGTCAATATACAGATTTTATTTTGAGCATTATAATTGTGATGAAATCATATTTTTATGACATTTAAATTAATTATTTTTGAATACAAATAAATTTAAGGTGACCTATTACTTGGGAATAAAGTCACCATTTATGGAATGCCTATGTGTCACCATTTCATTGGTTACCTTTTTATGTAACTTGATGTGACTTGCTTTATTGGTTGGTTTATATTTAATTTATAATTTTGAAAATGACATGTGGTCACTTTAAGTGAAACAACTAATGGTACTTTCCCATTCACATAGTCATTGACACATTTATTATTAATTTTTATCGAATGCGAATTCAATATTTTTTAAATATTATTCACATTAATTTTAAAAAACTAATAAAATGTGACATCTTGCAAGTTTGAATCAGTTAATTACACAACTATATAATTGACACATTTATTAAGAAAAAATTAATTAGTGATAGAATTCACAAACACTTGTTATCTATTAAAAATGCCATATTAAGTTATGATTGTAATCCATTAAAATGTTGGCACGTGGCATGAAATTTCTAATATATCTTGTGATCGTCAATATTAGAATTCAAATTTCTAATTTCTAATATTTATTATTAATTTTTATCAAATTCAAATTCAAAATTTTTAAATATAGTGCACACTAATTTTAAAAAAATATTGCAATAAAATGTGACATGTGGCAAGTTTGAACCAGTTAGTTAGGCAACTATATAATTGACACATTTTACAAAAATGTTTAATTAGCCCTAGAATTAACAAATACTTTTAACCTATAAAGACCCGCCATATTAATTTGTGAATGTCATCCATTAAAATCTTGACACGTGGCATGAAATTTCTAATATATCTTGTGATCGTCAATATTTTGGTGTTATTGTTAGGAAATTTATCTTAGTGCTCCATTTGTATGTATGTGTGAATAATAACTACATGTGTAATTATTATTATGGTAAATTAGTGAAAGTACATTTACTATGTAAATGCAAATAGTAAATGTAAAATGCGGCTAGTATGTGGTAAGTTAGTCGAGTTAGAATAATAAAACAATTAGTGTTGTTTTATTATTATATTGGTGAGAGGTTGAAACCATATGGGTGTATGGTTGTATATGTAGACAAAGGTTGTTGTGAGGATTGTTATTATACATCTCCTATATAATGGAGTGTAATGAAATAGTGAATTAATAAAAAATGAGTGTGAGAATAATATAGTGTTGCTGATTTTAATTATTGTCTGTGTAGCTATTTCATGTATTTTGTGTATTAGATAAGAGTAATTTTCACATTTGGTACCAGAGTAGGTTAAATATGTCTCAAAGAATATATTTTATATTTTTTTGTGATCTAGGTTTCTCTAGAATTTTTCATGTGGAACTCGTAGGCTATACAGAAGCAACAAAAGAAATTTCAGAAAAACTCAATTTTTCGTTTGGGAGAAACATGTAATTTACTATACAACACATTGATCACTAACACGCTTTTGAAGAAATCAGAGAATCAAAGGTAATTCAAATATATATTCAATATTTTTGGATATTTAGATTCAGTAAAATGGATACACCATTAGATAAATTTAATGGGCTAAACTTCCATACATGGAGAGTAAAAATCTAGATGCAGCTAATGAATAAAAACCTATGGATCATAGTAGATGGAAAAGAAAAAGCACCTACAAATGTAAGTAAAATTGTAGAATGGGAAACTAGAGATGAAAATGTCAAAGCAATAATTGGACTTGGTCTTTTAAATTCTGAATTACATCATGTAGATTTAGAAAAATATTCTATGTAAATATGGGATTTACTAAATAAAAATTTTGGGGCTAAAGCGAATAATGCAAAATTCTCTTTAAAGTTACAATTATTCAAATTGAAAATGAATGAAGCAAATATAGTCATTGAAGAAGGCTCGGACAATGAAGATGAACAAATAATAGATGAAATTAACTATAATTCGAAGAATTTCTATACTAAGTGAATTTCTTGGAGGAAGGAGGCACATGAGGTTTGAGGTTATTTAGCGGCCTCTTGTCGGTCACCAACAATGGGTCCATATCAGCTATGGTGATTATTTTTATACAAAGTGTGTTCTGTTGATTATTTGTATGTCCGGAAGAGTGTTTGGTTGTAGTGTTCCTATTTTGGTTTGTAGAATAAAAGAAATTTCACATTGAGGGGGAACATGATCTCAATTTTCTATTTCTAGTTTTCCACATTTTTGGTATTTTCTATATGTGAGAAGCTATATTTACTATGTTTTTCCATGCGGTGAAATGTGATGATAGCTGCTAATTATATTTGACACATTATGATGTGGTTGTACGTAAACCACTTGAAAACCTTCATTTTTGGTTTGTGGTACACCACTTGTAAAACCACCATTTTCGGTTATTGGTAAACCTTATGCAAAACCATCACCCTTTTGGTTTGTGGTAAACCAGTTGCAAAACCATCATTTTCAGTTTATGGTCAACCCTATGAAAAACCATCTATTAGGTTTATGATCATCCTGTAAAATCATCAGATCATGAAAGTAAGTGCAAGTACAAAGGCAAGTTTTCCCCGTGTTCACATTAAGGGGGAATGTTAGGAAATATATCTTAGTGATCCATTTTTATGTATGGATGAATAATAATTACATGTGTAATTATTATTATGGTAAATTAGTGAAAGTACATTTACTATGTAAATGTAAATAGTAAATTTAAAATGTGGTTAATATGTGGTAAGTTAGTAAGTTAGAATAATAAAACAATTAGTGTTGTTTTATTATTATATTGGTGAGAGGTTGAAACCATACGGGTGTATGGTTGTATATAAAGAAAAAGTTTGTTGTGATGATTGTTATTATACATCTCCTATATAATGGAGTATAATGAAATAGTGAATTAATAAAAATGAGTGTGAGAATAATATAGTGTTGCTGATTTTAATTATTGTCTGTGTAGCTATTTCATGTATTGTGTATTAGATTAGAGTAATTTTCATAGTTATTTATGCTTACTCTAGAAAAACTAGAACATAATTCTATGCTTCAAAGAATTTGAGAGTACCTTAAAGATAGGAAAGAAAATAGCTAGCGCTAAGCTCTATTAAAATGATATTTTTGCAACACAAAATTCAAAATAATAAATACTTAGATTTTATAGGGGACCAAGCTATTCTTTTTAGTATGTGGTAATGAAAACTTGGCATGTCGTATGTTATCCATCTATTTGTTGAGCAGAAGCCTAGCAGCCATTAGCCTCTACAACTCCAAGGTTTCCTTTCCAACAATGTAAATAAATAACTCTATAATTTTGGATCGATAGTATTTTTCATTAACTATAATCATATATTATTGGTTATACAATCCCTTGCACAACCAAGTGCGAACTAGATACCCTTTAAAGATATCACAATTTCTATATTACTCATTAGTTTTTTTATGTCTAACACATAATTTATATTTTTGTATCTAGTAAAATACATAGAACCGCTAAGCTAAAATACATATAGAAAGAAATCATTGTGTGGAAAATAGGGTAAAACAATTCTTATTTTTAACATATCACTAGAATAACATCATAGTAATAGATATTAGTGGTCACTAGGAACTTTCCATAATATATTTCAATGACAAATATGTGAAATATGGACAATTTTTTATTTTCAAAAGCTATGGAGGTCTTTGCATACTCAGGAAGAAATATGGTTATTAAAAATGTTTTTAGGGTGCTCAAATAACATCATAGTGACTGTTAGGCACACACCTTTGCATCTTGTCTTTTTTTACACATCGGTGGGTATCAATGAAAAATCTTAGCAATCGTTAAGCTTTACTACTTATTAGAAGAAGTAGATTAGAAGATGTTAGGCTCACTAATTTTTAAAATCGAATATAGAGATCAAACTATAGTTCGTATTAAAGAAAATTCTTAGTGACCAATAAGGCTCGAATACTCACATAAAGAAATGATATCGTGGCAAATAGTCTAAACAATATCTTATTTTGAACATAGTGCTCTAATAAAAGATCATAGCAATAGATATTATCAGTCGTTATATATTTTTCATGATAGATTTAGATGATAAATATGTGAGATATGAAAATTGTTTACTCTCAAAAGTTATGGAGGTATTTGAGAAAGTAATAGATTAGCAGCCTTGAGGCTAAACTATTTATTAATTTCAAAAATAAAGATAAAAAATAGTTCATATTAAAGAAAATGCTTAGCGACCGCTAAGCTCAAATACTTACAAAATATAGTTCTCTAGGCTTATTGTTTATTGTTTATTGAGAAAGGAATAGATTAATGGCCTTGAGGCTACATTATTTCTTGATTGTGAAAATAGATATTAAAAATATTTTGTATTAAAGATAATGCTTAGGAGCCGCTAAGCTCAAATATTTGAGAACATAGCGCTCGGAAAACACATCATATTAATAGATAAAATGTTGCAAGTCACTTTTCATGTTGGTTCGTATTAAATAAAATTCATAGGGACCACTAAGTGACATTACTTACTTAAAAGGAGTGGCTTAGCATTCACTAGGCTCTACTGTTTCTATTTTTAAAAATATCGACCTAATAAAAATCATTTTCTACCTTAGTGACAAAGATAAGAGTTAGAGCATAATAATAGAAGTACATATTTTAAACATGAAGACATATCCTAATCATCTTAGCCCTACATATTTCAAGAAATAACCCATTAAAAAAATAGTCCTAAATGATTTACTAAAAATTGAGGGTGAATATGAACATGAATCTTGCTTAGGAATAAATGATCTGAGTCCGTGAAGAGAAATGCATGTTTTATGTTTACCAATTATTCATTGATGAGAAGGCTATTGGCCACTAGCCTCTATATTGTCGATGAATCCATTTTAACAATGCAAAAAGCAATCTCAACATGTTTTTGTCATTATTTGTAATTATATTATATTCGATGGACTATCCCTAGCAGATCCAAGTCCTTGAATACATACCTTCGAGAATGCTGATGCCTTATGTAGTTCTCATTTGATATATTGTGCATAAAACATAATTCATATCTTTTTCATATAAACAAAAATTCTTTGCTATGTCATTATAAACAATAAGCAATGTTAGTTAATGAAAGGGAAGGCTTTGTTATTGCTACGATCAATAGTTTCTGGTAATAAAAATAGCCACATTGTATGGAAAATCTAGATCATCATTATAGATGTACATCATTTAAACTTGAAGTATCCTTTCCATCTTGGCCTCGCATATATTTTCTTAAAATCGTCCTTCAAAGAAAATAGACCTAAATGATCTTGTTATCCAAAATTCACCCCGGGTGGTAATTTTGATAACATGCATCGAAATATTCAAGTCCCGTGAAAATTGATTGATTCGGGGCCAAAATCATGTTGCTAAAGTCCCTTCAAATATTTTCTGAGTCCCCTCAAATATTTTCTAAGTCCCCTATCGAGAGGAAAAGAGCAAGCTCTGAGAAAATGTGAAAAAAGGTTGCAGAAGGCAAGTAGGTTGATCCAGGAAAAAATCATAAAAATGACTAAGTCCTAGTCCTAGGGGCAGTCGGGACATTTGGGACAAAAAGGCCCGAACCGGCCGGCTCGGCCGAAGTAAGCACAAACAGCCCGCAAAGCAACAGGGACATCTGGGACAAAAGTACGCGGCGGGCGCGAAATGCCGGTTCGACCGAGAAAAAATTGGCTAACTGCTGAGAGGGACGCAAATGGGACAATCGGGCCAAAAAGGCGCGAACCGGCCGAATCGGCCGAAATGAGTCCAGAGGGTCCAAAATCAAATGGGACATCTGGGACAAATGGACGCGAAATGCCCGAACCAGCCGAAATGAGTCCAGAGGGTCCAAAATCAAATGGGACATCTGGGACAAATGGACGCGAAATGCCCGAATCGGCCGAAATGAGTCCAGAGGGTCCAAAATCAAATGGGACATCTGGGACAAATGGACGCGAAATGCCCGAACCGGCCGAAATGAGCACAAAGGGCCCAAAATCAAATGGGACATCCGGAACAAATGGAGGCAAAGTACGTGAAGGAGCCAAGGAGCCGAGGACCAATCAGAAACTGCCACGTGTCCTCACAGGAGAAAAAGTCAAAAGGTCAAAGGGGCGAGTTATCGAGCGCTGAACCGAACCAATGAAATGGCGCCACGTGTCCAAGTTTAAGGGGCCCACAAGCAATTTCAAAAGAAAGCCCGCAAAAGATGGAGGAGAGAGAATTTCTCGTCCAATCAGCACGTGCCACGTGTCGTCCAGATGGCGAAGAGCGGGAAAACATTTTAAAATTCGTTTTGATCTGTTCCGTGCCCTAAATCTTCAGATCGCCATATCTTTTGATCCAGAGCTCGGATTTCCACGTTCTTTATATCAACGGAAAGCTGTTGAGATGCTCTACATGATTCTGGGATCAATCTCAAGTTTTGGTGCAGTATGAAGAGAGAAAAATTGAGAAACGGCTCTGACGTGTGGTAATGGCCAGAAGCGACCTTTCAACAACCCGTTTTAATGCTAATGGGTCGCATTCTTCTTCTGCACGGCCAGAAGTGACATTTTAGTGGCCAAATTAATACAAATGGGTCGCATTCTCCTCCAAAATCACTCAAAGTGACAGGGTATGGGTTGGTAAGATCCTCCATGCTGATTTAATGCATCTGCAGTCAATGAGGAATGGGCTTGCACGTTTTCCCACGTTTTCTGTCCCCTGGGCTCGACCCATGCAATGTAAAAGCCAGATTTGGCTCATTTTAAATAAAAAAAAAAAACAAGAAGTTGTTCATTCTTTCGGCTCTGCCCTCCCTTCTTTTCTTCTCTAGGGTTAAAAATGGAGTTCGAACCTCCTCCCTTGCTCTGTAATGGTGTTTTTGCCTTTTACTAATGGAATGATGTTCTGTGCAAACTTCTGGAGCAACAAAACGTGTTCTGTGATGCATCTGTCCATCCTCCCTCATTTTTTCTTGTTCTCTTCTTGCCTCTCTTCATTACATGTTTGGCAGTCTGGAGCTGTGTTCATGGAGTTTTGGGACATTTTCTGTGTGAAATCTATCCTTGGGTTTGTGATGCTTCTGTCCATCCTTCCCATTACTCACCTCTCTTTGTCCCATGGTAGTTTTGATAGATGTTCAACATCCTCCTTCTCTGGTGTATCACCGTTTTAGTGTAGGCTTTTGTTGTTTTTCCCTTCTCTCTCTCTCTCTCTCTCCTTGGCATGGTTAGATTAGGATTAGATTAGCTTTCCTGCACTGGAATAGCTTGTGGTAGGTAGTTTAGGAGCAGGAACCAGCCTTCTCTGGAGATTCCTTTCTCATTCTGCAGGTCCCACACCTGGAGAAAGGATTCAATGTTATGCAATCACACTGGATGTTAGTATGATCAACCTAGAAATCTGATCAACAACCAGGGGTGCTGTGATTTTGCACCAACAGTTTTGGCACGCCCGGTGGGACCTTAGAGGTCTTTCACTTCATCTTTTGCAGGTTGATGTGTTCCTGTGAAGATTTCAGCCTTTGGAGGCACTTGCAAACACATCTGGCGACTCCATCTGGTCAACAACCATCTCTGAAGTTGCAGACCTTCCTTTCCATTCATTTTCATTCATTTTCCATTCATCCTTCTTTCCATCTCTTTCATTCTTCCTCATTCTTTGAAGTTGTGCAATCATGACTTCATTTCCATCATGGATTTCATATCAACAACAGCAGTATATTCCACCTCCAACAGGTTTTACAAATCCTCCAGATCAGCATGCATATTCATATGAACAAGCAGAAGTGCAAAGTCGGGTTTGGCTATGCGAGCTTTCCAAGAGCAAGAGTATGCATATATAATGAAGACAATCGATGCAAGATGTTGGTCTCATTGGAGAAAATCCAAAAGATGGAGGTAAACATAGTGCAGTCCAGGGCTCAGGCACAGATGAAAGCTTTTGGAATCGGTTATGGAGCACCCTGTCCATGGGTGGGACCTTTTCCAAGGCATTACAGCCCTCAGGAGAAGCTTGACTTCATGATCGCAACGCCGCCTTTACTTGCAAAGTGGATTAAAGAAATAGAGGTGTATGAGAGAAGTATTCAAAACAACCTTGTCAATGGGTAAGCACACCATCTCATGCCTTTCCTTTTCCTCTTTCCCAATCTGTTTCATTTCAAGGTCAAGTTTCAAACCCTCCATCCGCTGTCCCAAGTGTTGAATCCATTTCTCCACCCCCCAGTCTTCCACCTCATCTCGATTCTTCTTTCCTTTTCCCTTCCAAACAGTCATCCCCTCCACAAGAGCTAACAGAAATACCCCCTCCTCCAAAGAAACAAGAGGTTTCACCTCCTCCACCACCACAAAAAAATGTCAAATCAGTTGAGTTTCAATCTATCCCTCCTCTTGCATCCCCAATTCCATGTGGGGAAGAAGAAATTGAAAAAATCAGTCATCAAGGACAACAAGAGGAAGAGCCAAAAAGAAAAGAAATAACAGACGACTTGAAGGTTTGGGCTGCCAAGTTTGGGATGACAAGGATCCCCTTGATGGTTAAGCCTACAGAAGAGGCTAAGGTTGAACAAATGGTGGTTAGGACTGATTTTGTTGGAGAAGAAGATCTTGCAGTCCCAACTTGTCCTCTAGAGCAACAAATTGAAGAGTTTGACTTGACAAACTTCATGCTGGAGAAGGAGTTCAATCAAGAGCAAGATTGCCTTCAAACATTAGAGGAAGGAGAAGCTGCTCCAAATCTAAAAGAAGAGGAGCACATCCTAGCTGTGGAGGAGAAAAGTGCAGATCCAAGGGCTTCGAGCACAAAGCAGGCTACAGGAGAACCTTCAGTTCTTCTTTCCACTTCATCTCTCTCAAGTTCTATTACTGAAAAGGAGTTTGATCTCTCAAACTCAATATTGGAAAGTGAAGGAAACCATGGTGGTCAAGTTGCAGATCAAGAGGACACCATGGAGGAAGTTGAACACGAGCAGCAGGACAGCAATGAGGCAGTTTACCTGTCAGATTTGGAGGACTGTTTTGATGGAGAAGAGCCGGTTGAGCTTTCACCTTTCTCTCTTTCATCATCCACATTCCAAACACCAGAGCCTGCTGCCATGAAGGAGAGCTTTCATTTGCAGCAGCCTGCATCTTACAGCAGCTCTTTGGGATCAAGATTGGAAGATTTTTATCTTCCATGTTCTTCATTGGAGGAAGAGAAAGGACAGAAGAATTTCACCATTTCTTCCACACCATCCATTCAAGAGGGTCTACAAGAAGACTCCATTCTTGGAGTTGAAAATCAGAGCTATGGGCATATCAAACGGATCAGACCTTGCCCAATCAGGTATTTGGCTTCATTGGAGCCAAAGGAGAAGCCACAACCAGTCATGCTTGCTTCTGAGCATGAGGATGAGCTACAAAGTACCAAGGATCAGTTGTCATACCTCTTCAATCCAAATGCAGAGCAACTAAAAGAGGTATTGGATTTTTCAGTTGATACCTTGATGATTTGGATAGAAGACCAGCTTCTTGTTGATTTTCCATCCATCCAAACAGCCATGATCAGTGCCAAATCAATTGCATGGCTGCCAATTTTGAAGAAAGGAAGCTATTTCTCACAACCAGTTGCAGGGTTTGTTTAGCTTGCCTTTGCTTCCAGTTAGAGTAGAGTAGCTAGGTTTGCTTTCAGTAGAAGAAGTGCTTGTGCACACTCTGCATGTTCCATTTGGGGCATGTATGATTTTTAGTTTTGTACATAGTTTTGGTGTTGCTGGTTCTGCTCTTGCACAGTTCATTTCAGTGGCATCTTGGTGAAGACACTCCAGGTTCAATGGGTTTCCAAGTGGCTCAGAGGGAGGTTTTCAAAGTTCAGATCAGTTGCAGGTTGCAACTCATGACTCCATGCCCAATGGATGCTTCAGGCTACTGATCATTCATCTAGCAGGTAGATGACCCCGCTGAGTCGCCAAAACTGTTATCCAAAATTCACCCCCAGGGTAATTTTGATAACATGCATCAGAATATTCAAGTCCCAGGAAAATTGATTGATTCGGGGCCAAAATCATGTTGCTAAAGTCCCTTCAAATATTTTCTGAGTCCCCTCAAATATTTTCTAAGTCCCCTGTCTGAGAGGAAAAGAGCAAGCTCTGAGAAAATGCGAAAAAGGTTGCAGAAGGCAAGTAGGTTGATCCAGGAAAAAATCATAAAAATGACTAAGTCCTAGTCCTAGGGGCAGTCGGGACATTTGGGACAAAAAGGCCCGAACCGGCCGGCTCGGCCGAAGTAAGCACAAACAGCCCACAAAGCAACAAAGGATCATCGGGACAAAAGTACGCAGTGGGCACGAAATGCCGGTTCGACCGAGAAAAATTGGCTAATCACGAAAGGGACAAATGGGACAATCGGGCCAAAAGGCACGAACGAAGCCGAATCGGCGAAATGAGTCCAGAGGGTCCAAAATCAAATGGGACATCTGGGACAAATGGATGCGAAATGCCCGAACCGGCCGAAATGAGTCCAGAGGGTCCAAAATCAAATGGGACATCCGGGACAAATGGACGCGAAATGCCCGAACCGGCCGAAATGAGTCCAGAGGGTCCAAAATCAAATGGGACATCTGGGACAAATGGACGTGAAATGCCCGAACCGGCCGAAATGAGCACAAAGGGCCCAAAATCAAATGGGACATCCGGGACAAATGGAGGCGAAGTACGTGAAGGAGCCGAAGGAGCCGAGGACCAATCAGAAACTGCCACGTGTCCTCACAGGAGAAAAAGTCAAAAGGTCAAAGGGGCGAGTTATCGAGCGCTGAACCGAACCAATGAAATGGCGCCATGTGTCCAAGTTTAAGGGGCCCACAAGCAATTTCAAAAAGAAATCCCGCGAAAGACGGAGGAGAGAGAATTGCTCGTCCAATCAGCACGTGCCACGTGTCATCCAGATGGCGAAGAGTGGGAAAACATTTTAAAATTCATTTTGATCTGTTCCGTGCCCTAAATCTTCAGATCGCCATATCTTTTGATCCAGAGCTCGGATTTCCACGTTCTTTATATCAACGGAAAGCTGTTGAGATGCTCTACATGATTCTGGGATCAATCTCAAGTTTTGGTGTAGTCTAAAGAGAGAAAATTGAGAAACGGCTCTGACGTGTGGTAATGGCCAGAAGCGACCTTTCAACAACCCGTTTTAATGCTAATGGGTCGCATTCTTCTTTTGCACGGCCAGAAGTGACATTTTAGCAGCCAAATTAATACAAATGGGTCGCATTCTCCTCCAAAATCACTCAAAGTGACAGGGTATGGGTTGGTAAGATCCTCCATGCTGATTTAATGCATCTGCAGTCAATGAGGAATGGGCTTGCACATTTTCCCATGTTTTCTGTCCCCGGGCTCGACCCATGCAATGTAAAAGCCAAATTTGGCTCATTTAAAAAAAAAAAAAAAAAAGAAGTTGTTCATTCTTTCGGCTCGCCCTCCCTTCTTTTCTTCTCTAGGGTTAAAAATGGAGTTCGAACCTCCTCCCCTTGCTCGTAATGGTTTTTCCTTTTACTAATGGAATGATGTCTCAGGCAAACTTATGGAGCAACAAAATGTGTTTTGTGATGCATCTGTCCATCCTTCCTCATTTTTGCTTGTTCTCTTCTTGCCTCTCTTCATTGCAGGTATTTGTGCATTTTCGAATGTTCATTGCAGGTTTGGAGCTGTGTTCATGGAGTTTTGGGACATTTTCTGTGTGAAATCTATCCTTGGGTTTGTGATGCTTCTGTCCATCCTTCCCATTGCTCACCTCTCTTTGTCCCATGGCAGTTTTGATAGATGTTCAACATCCTCCTTCTCTGGTGTATCACCGTTTTAGTGTAGGCTTTTGCTGATTTTCCCTTCTCTCTCTCTCTCTCTCTCTCTGTCTCCTTGGCATGGTTAGATTAGGATTAGATTAGCTTGCCTGCACTGGAATAGCTTGTGGCAGGTAGTTTAGGAGTAGGAACCAGCCTTCTCTGGAGATTCCTTTCTCATTCTGCAGGTCCCACACCTGGAGAAAGGATTCAATGTTATGCAATCACACTGGATGTTAGTATGATCAACCTAGAAATCGATCAACAACCGTGGTGCCGTGATTTTGCACCCAACAAATCTATCACATATGGGGAGAAGGTGAACATGATTCTCATGCATTATTAAATGACGAACTTCTATTGCATTGATCTAATCTTTTTGGTATACTATTAATTATTTCCATTTATATGGTTTCTATTATAAGGATCCCAATTTTGTGTTTGATAAAATCAACAAACTTTTGTTGGCCTATCTCTGGCAAGGAACCGATGAGACCAAGAAAATACCTACTATTAAATGGGTCGACATTTCACTTTTTAAAGATCATGGGGAAGCGGGGATTTTGAACTTCGGAAAAAAATCTCTATCTAAGTGCTAAATGTGTGTGGTAGCCTCTCTCCAATCCTCAAGCGTGTTTTGTAAAATATCCATGAAAAAAAGGTGACCTTCTTCTAGAGGCTAATCTCATAATTGATAACATGACTAATGAATAGAATGTATGTGAATAAATAAATGTATAAATCCATAAATTAAAGTGCTTTGGAACATTGTTTGTCTCGTGGCTAATGAGTTGAATAGTGATGAATTAATTATTGGAGGGGAATCTTATATTATTTCTCATGTCGCAATCAAAAAGCTTACGTGAATAAAATGCTTGGTTAATCTATAGATTGGACCTTTAATCCGGATTTTATAGAAAATTAAGGGATTGACCAAGCATTTTATGATAATATTGGTAATAAATATTTTGATTGGTTGGACTTGTTGCCTTTTCCAATAAAATTTTATATTAAATCCTTGTAAGCTTGTATTAATTACAAGCATGCGATGACATAGTGACTCCATATATTTATTGATATGCTCTCCCATATTTTGACACATTTTAGGTTTATTTCACTAGATTTGATTTCATCTATCATGGCCTTTCCAATGTTTCCTTTTATGTAATTTTCACGTCGATTCATTATATAGGATTTTATACCAAAATTTCACGTTGTTGTTTGGAATCCATTTTTGGATTGAACCAAAGCAAGGACATGGTTGCTAGTGAGGGAGTTCTTAGAGATGATTATCTTTATCTATAGGGATTTCCAATGGTAAATAGAAGTTTCTTTGAAATTTTTTTCTCATCTTCTTATCATACATCCGATGAAAGATTAGGATTAAAATATGGGTCATCGCTTGATAAAGCTAGCGTATAGGGTTGGCATCGAAGTGGAAATTGAAAAAACCTCGAGTGCATCATGGACCTTTCTTTACTAATCTTGTTATATACATGAAGTTTTGATGGACGTGGCCATTTTTTCAAGGTTATACAATCGGTTTGATGTCTTAATGTGTTTTGTGTTTGGTGTGTCCAAATGGGGTGAGAGACCAAGGGCAAGACCTAGTTCGATCCACTTGCATGACCTGGATGATATGTTTTCTCCACTATAATAGGAACCAACATGTTGGGATCTTCTTCACGGAGTAAGGTCATGAGGCGTATGATTGGATAAAGATTTGGGATGCTGCAGAAAAGAATGTCTTTTCCATAACCAACTGTGGAAACCATTTTCATCCCCATTAAAGTGGAGGTTATGGATGTGTCATATGATTCAGATTAAATAAGTTCTTATAAAATCCATCAGTTTGTATCTTTTTTTGGTTATTTTATAGAGTTTCTAGTTCCATTGTTATTGAATAATCTTGTTTGTCTTATTGGTATAACATTTTTTGTATTCCCAACCACTTGTGTTTTTGACATAGGACCTTGCATTTTTTCAGCAAAGTATTGATGGATCGTTTATGTTTTTAGATTCATCCTCTCATCATATATTTATTGTAAATGGAAAGGGAACCTTCAAATCTCCTTTAGTTAGAAAAAAATAATTAATAAAATTTTTTGTTATGCATTTCAATAAGTGATATAAACAATTAATCACTATTACATTTGGTTTGTGTTGTCAATTTTTTCCTCTTAGGAAAAAATTGAAAATGAGGTTGAAACTACAACCGTAATTTCAATCTTTGAGAGCCTTGTATGTTGTTCCGAAGGTTTTGGGATCTTCTGGGGTTGTTCTTTCTTTTGTGTCTTGGAGGTTCAAATTGGTCTCGGAATGGGAAAATCAGCCCTAGTGGGCCCACCTCCTATTAAAATGATAAAAATGATAAATTATATTTAAAAGGGTCTTATTTCATTTTCACTACCCTCTAGTTTTAAGAAAATTCCAAAGGTTAGTGTAGAAGGTTGAAAAAATGTAAAAGATGGCTCAAGGAGTTATAAGCTAGGAATAACTCATCGTGCGGTACTTGGTTGCTTGATTAGTTTATTACACCACTAAGCGAGCTACTTGTTTTGACATTGACCATTGAAGGGTAGCTTGAAAGGTATTACAGTCTAGATGCATTGAGATTTAATGGATGCTTGGTTGAGTGAGGATGAACATGGTGGGTGTCATATAAAAAGGAGCTTGGGATTAAGAGAAACCACCTATAGGGGCTCGACCATTTGCAATACAAATACAGAGCTTGGCTCTTTGGGACTTCAACTAGTGGTAGCCAATAATGATATTGGGAGCTTGAAATCAATGTCAAGAAAAGGGAAATGGGCTTACCAAGCATTCTTCAGAGTACACAAAGGTGTAGCATATATAGTCGTAAGTTGTGAAGACATTAACAAGGTAGGTAAATTATGATTCGAGAATATTCAAGGGATTGAGCTCTGGGACGCCACAATCGATTTTTGGGGTCATGCATGATGGGATGATTTTCACATCTTGTGATCTCAAATATGGGATTCGCTTGGCATGGAGATGGCCTCAACTTGTAAACTTGAAATGTGAAACTCAGGCTATGCTAGGGGTAGGCTTAGTTGGATTCATGAGGGATGTTGTCGCGAAGGACAAGGGTATCACTTGGTGTTTGGCTTGGTGGCCATGAACATGGGATGTATCACTGGTGCACAAAGGAGGGCTCATAAACAACTCAGAGTGTTAGCTTGGTGGAAATGTAAGTGTATAGCTCAAGAGAGAAGGTTTTGAACACACGGTAAGAGCCGAGTTTGAACCGAGTCATTTATTTCTTTGGAAATTTTTAATGATGAAGGAGCTCGACGTCTATTGGAAGTGTCACATGGCGTGTTGATGTCCCGGTTGGGGTGGCTTAGTGTGAGGGACCTAAGATGAAGCTAGGGATACATTCTCTCCTTGATGAGCTAAAAATGAGTTGTGGACTATCGTGTCGGTTTTCAGGTTGTCACATCTCAATGAGCCGGAGAGAAGGTTAGAGGAAAAGCTAACTAGCTTGAATGAAGACATTAGGAAGATTAATTTAGTCATTCATATGTGAAAATGAAAATAATGCTCAAGTAGTACTAGGGCTTGAGATCATATTTGTGGGGCTCATAATACAAAAGAAAGGACTCATCTCGAGCCTTGATCAATCAAGCCAAGGACTTGCCATTGGATGCGAAAAAAAAGTGATGTGGATCAAACAAGTGGATTATATGGCCAAGAATTGGAAGTAGAGGAATGAGCCAATCGGAAGGGTTGACTCGATGGCTCATACATCAAAAGCATGGTTTGGTACGACAGGAAGGTCATTCCATAGCCAAATTGATAAGATGAAAGCTTTGTACCTGTGTCGGACATGCGGGTGGAGTTCCAAAACATAGCTAATGGAGAAATCATCTAATCCAACAAACATATAACTCAAAGCATAATGGGAAGAATATCAGTTATGAGAATACACAAAGCCATGTTGATGCTCAACATGTGAAGATTGACATATATGTATAGGAAAGGAGCTCGTCTCTAAGGATGAATGCATCGACAAAGTCGGTTTTGTGAATCACGGTGGATCAAAGGATCTCACGAGTCATGTTACATCTCAAATTTTCATAGTGGAAGTATCTTAGGTCATGGATTAATCACGGGACCAGGAGCTTGGCATTGAGGTAGCCCAACATGTCAAATTTAGAGTAAGAACCTAGATGTCATGGTTATTCATCAATCCTAAGCCATAATGCAAAGAGAGGAGCTGAGATCATAGGCATCGGATTTTATGGGGTGAGCTAACTCACCAACAATTAAGCATATCAGCGATGAATTCAATAGGTAGCCAGGGTAAGCTTACCTCATATGGAATCTTGGTGGGTTAAGGGACCGAGCAACTTAGTAATCACTCATGGAAGATAGAGCTTAGAAATGGATGAAAACTTGATGAAGGAAAAATTTGTGAATTTTTTAAGATTTGTATTAAGATCTTGTATTATTGGCCAAGATGTCAACTGAAGTATAGAGTAAAAGGAATAATTTCAATATTGGCCAAGATAAGGATCAAAATCAGAATTGAAGTGAGTTTCTTTATAGGTAGGATCAATTCGTATAGGGCTCGGTTGTCATCATTGCAAGATTCATCCTAAAGAACATTAGCTTGGAAAAACTCAGGTAAGTGAGTCGGTAAGATCATGTAACCCATGGGAGAAACTCAATATATGGCTCAATGATAGTGTTCTTAGAGACAGGAGGAAATAGTCTCGAACATGGATCTTGGTGGAGTAGAAGGAACAGTTAAGGTGAGATCATGATCATACTTGGAGTGGTGAGCCAATTTATTTTCGAAGCCTTGGGAGGAGTTTGTTTTGAAGGTATATCTTTTGGTATTTCAGAGTTGATGATTCGAAATCATTCCATGAGTTGGAAAAAAATAGCTAGAAGAGCACGAAACTCGAAATTTGGAGTTTCTACTTTTCAAGGTTTATAAGTGTTTACGAATTTGTAGTTTGGCTCATTGGAATATTTCAGATTCTAAACTCTGAAGTCAGTTTGGTTAACGCAGAGGTTGGTTCCGAGGTATACACCGAGTCGATTGTTGAGTTGTTTTGGAGTTTTTTCCAAATGTGTAGTGAATGATGTGGAATATAAAGTGACCAAATCAATGTAATATGTGGGGCTAGCCTAGTGAACCATGTGGGCTTGGTGAAATTCAACAAAGGTGGTGGCCATTAGAAAGTAATTAACAATGAAATGTGAAGTGATAACGTGTGAGTGATTAGCTCACTCGAGCCATGAGGAGAAATAAAAGATCAATGGAGTCTCGAATGGGAAAGCCCGATTATTTTGATCTGATGGCCATGTTAATGAATGACTCAGTTGGAGTATATAAAATATAAAGATGCTCAAGCCACTCACCATGCAATGTGGCAGACAAGAAATACAAAGAACTCACCATGAGCTCGATAGCAAATAATAACACCCCTCCTAATGCATTTTTTACCAGAGTTTCCACCAATGTAGAAAATGGTCTATATTTTAAAATTATTAAAATATTATATTTTAATAAAATGGGGATAAATTAAAATTAAAATTTTTGAAGTCATTATCAGCAAGTTGGTTAAGCACAATGCCCCGGATGCCCTAAAAATGACTTTTTCTCAGAATAGCACAACGTTCTTCTCGGTTGCTTGTTTTTCACAAAATTATAGTCGTTGGAACTGGGAGAAAGAGAGATATGCCATGGAGCTATCAGAATATGTATTTTCAGAGGTTTTTATTTCCAAAATTTTAGGTTTCCATTGTTCCTTGAGTGGTGCCTCGAAAGGTGGAGGTGTAATTAATGAGAAAACATGGTCAACAACAATGATTAATTGTTTCCTACATTGTAGCCTAGATTCTAGGGTTTTTCCTTCTTTCCCTCACCACTTAGCACATTTTCTATAAATGTAAAATTGGTTATTATTCCAAAGATTTAGATACTTTCAGGCTCCTCTCTCATCAACAGTTGAGATGTTGTGAATTTATAGGCTCTCAAGCCTTTCTTCTCGAATTGTAATGGTAGCTTATGCCTTTTCCTTGTTGTAATGATGCACTGTGCAAGTGCTTGAAGTAATGAAAATTATGTTTTGTGATCAGTTATATTTCCTTTCATACTTTTGTTACTTCTATTTTCCTCTCTCATGTTTACAGGTGAACTGCTCAACCAGGGGTTCTTTTCCAAGTTTTAGAGTTCATTGTGCTTATCAAGTGGAGTATTACATGCGGTGAGCTATGGTGATATTTCACCCTTCTCAATTTCATCATTCTTCACTAGAAGACAGATAACTTGTATTTTTCATCACGTTTAACAAAGGGAATGTGTGCTTCCTAGTCTATGGTATTTTTTACCATCTTTAAGTTACAATAGGTGAAGTTGACTTTTGGTGCACACACCCTATTCAAATTAACCCTTCCTGAGTCTAGAAAAACTGTTTCTTGGTGCATCACCACTTCTAGTATAGGTTTTATTTCCATGAAATTCTCTCCCTAATCCCTTGAAATGTTAGCAAGGTCTAGTTAGCCATTTTTCTTGCATTAGGAGTATTGTAGTGCTTAGTTTAGGTACAAGAAGCCAACCTTTGTCCGAAGGTTCACCTCAAGCCCGAGTCCCACAGCTTGAGAGGTGATCCCATGTTACCCAATCACATTGAATGCCATGTTCAATTTTAAGCCATTCGAGGGGGTGTTGTGATTTGGTGATAATATTTTCTTTGAAGTTGTCAAAGTTTTGCACAACTTTTCTTTGTGGACTAATTCAGTTTTGTTCTCATGGTTTTCAATATAAGAAATTAATTGTTGCAATAAATATTAGCTATCTTTTAAATATCTCAAGTTCCAAATACATTCTTCTATGGTTTTCAATTTTTTCCAAACTTGGATATGTATGGTGTTGTGTGACAAAATTGAGGCCCAATGTAATTAACAACATCCATCTCAAAACTAGAAATTGTTTGCATCTATTTGGGTACAGATTAGTATTATAGTTGTGTCTTGTTCTCACATCATCCAAACACATTTACAAAAGGCTTTGCAAACAAAATGGAGCATGGTGTTAAAAAAAAATAAGACTAGACATGATTTCATATTTTATAGATTATTAGATAATAAATCATAAAACAATTTCTTATTACAATTTCTTTATTAACACATATATTTTTTACATTTAGATTCTCCAAGGTTGGTCATACTATACATTAACATGGCTCTTTACATGTAGAACGAGATAATGAAAATCATAAAATATAAATGAGAAATATGTAATTGGTTATAGTGTTAAAAGAACTATTTATAAATGTGATCTAAAGAATTATAATCCAATTTCTATAAAGAGAATGTATATTCATTAACCACTAAAAATTATTTCATTTGAAACTGATGTGGAAACATTTAGAAGCATCAGGCATCAAAATATTGAGAGTTTGCATGGATATTTCTTTTATCCACTTGGAAACCAGTTCTTTTATGATGACATGGTAAACGGGAGTCTGTGGGACATCCTACATGGTGATTAAAATGATTATGTTATGAATAAAAATGGATCTGTACATTGTAGATTCATACTTTAAAACAGAAGCATCCAATAAATCTCAAACCTTCATATTAAAATGGATTTTTGAAAATATAACAAGTGTTTTATTAATTTTTATTTTTGTATAGGATCATCAAAGAAGATTAATCTAGAATGGAACACTCAGCTAAATATTTCTCATGGTGTTGAAGAAGGATATCCATATCTTCATTATGATGGTAACCCACACATTATTCATAAGGATGTGAAGACTTCTAACATTATTTTGGATTATAATTTTGAGGCACATTTTTTAGACTTTGGAATTTCCAAGTGCATTCCTTAGCTAAAAACCACACCTCTACCTATATTATGGGTACCATTGGTTATATTGACCTATAATATGTAAGAACATTAAGGCTTAATGAGAAATCTGATGTATATAGTTACAGAATTACTCTTCTAGAGTTGCTGACTTGAAGGAATTTGTGGCCAATAACTAAAATATGCAAGGGCTTGACACATTTACAAGGATAAGATAATGAGCTACAAGAGGGTGACTTGTAAAAACAAATAAAAAAAAGTTCTTTACCACATTAAGGGTTGTGATGTAAATGTAGCTCATTCACATGGACCAACATTGGGAAAAAGGTGTTGGAATTTCTTGACTCAAAAAGAATATAATTGTGGCACAATGAGTCTTTTAATTGATGTAAACTATAAAATATTGGTTCAATGTATCTCTAAGGGCATAAAACTATGTTTTTCAAAAATAGTTTTCCTACAATGTGTTAAAGTATTATTTCATTTTCTTTCTCACAGAAGTGACTCATCATTTATATGGAGAATGGAATAATTTACAAGCATAAATTCTACTATCTTTCACAGTAATAGAATTTTTGATATACATAAACTCCCAACTATGATGTTTTCTTTTAATGATTACTCAGAGATATAGTTTATAATAATAAACACTAGTGAACTTAATTTTGTGTACAATCTAAGAAAACAATACTTGAGTTGTTACAAGGTATATTTTGGGGTGAGAATGTAAATTTATTATAAGTTCCACCAGAAATTAAAATAACACCACTAATGTGGCCATGATTTTAGCTTCCCCTACTTTCTTTATCATTTCCTATGTGCCTCTATCTCTTAGTTCAAAACTAGAAGGGTCTCTGTCCCACTCCATCAAGGATTTATTATTTCCCTTGTTAAAAGAGTTTCCCTAGATATTGACAAGACTGGATCCCTAACTAATGCTCTGGAAGCTTATGCAGATGGAGTTGACTTGGAATCAGAGGAAGAAGACTCAAGTGAAGATTCTGAATCTTAGGAAGGTGACTCAGAAGAATATAAATATGAGGTTGAGATAATGGCAGCCCAGTAATCTTAGGGAAATGAAATCTAAGCAGGTTCCTCGTTTCCTTTTAAACACTAAGGGGGATTCTAGTAAACAAGACCTTCCGACTCCTATCAATGTGCAATTGGAAAAAAAAATTGAGGGTGTGGAACACGTTGGACTGTGAAAATAGGAGAACCATCTAGCTACTATGGCAACGGATATTGAGGAACTTAAGGGAGATATGCAGCTCACTAAGATATCAGTGCATTTTTGTTTAATGACTGGCATAAGATGAAAGTGTAGGTTGAGGAAGAAGTCATTAATGGCTATGGTAGAGAGATTGAAGTTTTAAAACCAACTATGGTTTCATAACCAATGAGTTGGACCATGTTCATGCCATTCTCCACAGCTACATGGAGTGGAGTGTAGTCACGGTGAAATCTACTCTGCAACATCTCCAAACTCTAGGTCAGCTCGCTAATGCCTATAGTGTTGTGGATAGTCAGGGAAGGAAAAGAAAGGTGACTCTTGATGGTTTTGACTTGGCGTCTTTGGTTGGTAACATAGATGCTTTGGCTAAGGAATGGGCTAAGGTGCTGGAGGGGCTTGAAAAAGCCTATAAATGATTTGGGGAGGGGTTTTTGTTTTATTTATTGTCTCTGTAGCTTTTTGGCTATTAGTTTCTTCACTGATGTTAGTACCACTATGTGTCTTTTTTGTTGTTGTTTCACTACTTTAGCTCTTGGGGAGCTCGTATTATTATGAACTATTATATTATCAATTTTTTATGGTGTGGTAATGTATTTATCTGCTCTCATGGAGAGGTGACTATGTTTGGGGTAGGGTCCCCTCAACCCTTTTTTCCTCCGATAAAAAAATAAAAATAACACCACTAACATTTAAGTCCAATGTAAAATTTAAGGATGCACATAATAAACATTGAAAGTGTGAACCTCACACTCTAAAAGTGCAAGCCTCACACTTTGAAAGTGCGAGATAAGTGCAAGCCTCACATTTTCAAAGTGTGAAGCTTACACTTTTAAAGTACGAGCCTCACTCTTTCGGTGTGTAAGGCTTGTACTTTCAGAGTGTGTGGCTCTCAATTTTAGAGTACGAGGTTTGCACTTTAAGAGTGTAATTTTTTCAATTTCAGAGTGTGGGGCTCACACTTTCAGAGTGCGGGGCTTGTAAATAAGTTTTATGTGTAAGGCTCACAACTTGGACAATGTGTGCTCACACTTTCAAAGTGTGAGTCTCATATTTTTGTAACTTTGAAAGTGTGAGTCTCAAAAATTTTACAATGCAAGGATCATCATTTGAAAGTGCATGGTTCACACTTTAAAATTTCTATTATAGGGATTTATTATTAGTTTTTATTTTTAATTTAATACAACGAGATCATGAATTATAATAGTTAGCACCCACTAACCTCACATCAAGGCTTTTGCACTTTATTTTAATACAACAAGATCATGACTTATAATAGTTAGCGGCAACTAACCTTACATCAAGGCTTTTGCACTTTCATTCAATACCATGGGCTCATGACTTATAATAGTTAGCGACCACTCACCTTACATTAAGGCTTTTGCAGGAAGTTATTGTTAATTTTTAATTTTATTAATCCAACAGATCATGCCTTATAATAGTTAGTGGTTGCTAGCCTTACTTACTCCCAACATGAAAATCTAAAAAATGAAAAAATTGGAATCTAATAATAGTGAAATTGGAATCCAATAATAGTGAAATTAGAATCCAATAATACTGAAATTGGAACTCAAATAAGTCCAATAATGACAATATTGGAATCCAATATTATTACTAATGGAATCCAATAATAGTAATAATGGAATCTAGTATAGACAAAAATTGAATCAATAAAGGTAAAATAGGTGATATATTTCTTCAAAAACATATAATACTTGATTCTAGATTCACTAGAATATGTCTAGATTTAGTGAGATAAGTGTTTTAGTGATTTTATCTTGTAAGAGTTCTCATGATGATACCAACATGGAATCTTTCATGTCTCCTATAAATATGTACACATACACTTCTAGGGAATATTTTAATATCTCGTGATGATCCAAACACATTTCACCTACCTGATTTGTATCATGTACCTCAAATTGAATATTTTTTGGTGAACTATATTGATGATTTTAAAGTACAAGAACATGTTCATAGGAGGAAGATGGTTGAGAAAATGATAAAAATAAAGTTCAAGTGGTATGAAGGCGGTGTTTAAGAGGATGACACTAAAATTTATGATCCAGAGTACCCGACGGTGAAAGCTTCTCCTCTCCCCCAAGTGGTTTGGAGTGTTCACGAGTCTGGAGATATATAAGAGAAAATGGAGGCGGTGATAAAAATGTAAAAGGAATGGTATAGGAGAAATATGTCTTCTCTCATGTCATCTAGAAAATTTTCTTCCCTCTAGAGGTAAGCTTCTACCATTTTTCTTCCGGGGACAAAGATAAAGCTCGTTGTTTGGCTTAATTAGGAGAAATCTCAAAGTGAAAATTGGTGGAACCTAAGGCTCCTCACTACAGGAGGTTGCATAAGAAATTGATAAAATTTGGAGATCTTGTAGTTAATCTAGAATAAGGGGAGATTGGCCCGATGCATCTCTCAGCCCAATAACATTCTCTAAGCTTCTCTTTTTCCACTTTCGCACCTACCACACTTTCTCAAGATGTTTCTTCCCATTTTGAGCAAGAGGCTGTAATCTTTCCAACTAAAAATTTGGAAACAAATGATATTTTTCCATATGTATGAGATATGATCACAATGGAATCTCTCGTGGTGCATAAGGTGACCATTCGTTATTTCTCAACTATCACCTTAATGGTCAAAGGGAAGAAAGGAATATTGGCTCAAGTGGATTCTCACTTTTTCAGTGTCATCTTGGGTAACTAGTATGTAGAGGTAGTCAAGATGAAGGTTTTCGATCCCATCAAAGAAATGAATTTGAATAACTATGAAATGGGCACAATTTCCCAAGGCCATGCGACACATGAGGGTGATTCTCACTTGTTTCAATATTCTTCCACTTTCCTCATCTCGTGAATCCAAGAATACAAGGAGAAGTTGGACTAAGAAGAAGACCATATCAGGACCCTCACTTTACAAGTGCGGAGTTCTTTTAGATCCAAGTGTTGCCATGGATCTCCTAGTTGAATAAGTTTTTTTGATAAATATATTTGACCCTAAGTCCATAAAAACACAAGGGTTCACCATGCAGGGAAAAGAAAATGAAATGTGGGTGAACATGATCATGGAAAAGGGGAAGGTGTTACTAACGAAATGTAGACATTCTACGAGGTATATGGATGCCACGGCCAAGAAAATAATCACATCATGGGAAATAATTGATGTGGATAAGAATAATTGGGATCGAGTTATATCCACTTGTCTTAGATATGGATAAGGTCGAGCCATTCCTCCTGATAACCAAAGGTGTATTCTCTTCAACATCGAATGACTTTTCTTGAAACGGGCTCAAAATTTTATTGTTCACTATGAAATTATAAAACATGCTATCGGCGAGCTTGATTCATATGAGGAAGAGGTTGAAAATATGTAGAAGGATGTCGATGCTCAAGTAAAAAATCTTGGAGTGTCAACCATGAATGAAGACACTTCAATAGATGATCTGTTGAAGTATTTTGAAGATATAGTAAAAAAGGAGGCCAAAGATCCATTCTCATTCAATGAAGACACATTGGAGTCTCTGGTGGAGATAAGGGTGGTCATTTCCAACACTGCAAAATATCATCAATCTTGGTACTTTGAATGCAGGAACATTAACTCTCTTGTAGAAAGTTGGATCAAATCACTCGGTTGTATTCACATCCCATAAGCGTAAAAATTTGCACCTACGGTGCTAAGGTTCAATAAATAATTCAAAGGCATTGAGATTTCACCTGTGGAGCTTTCTAGGAATCCATTAGTAGAAAGGTATTCATTAGAATAGTTCTCTCTCTCTTATCCTTTTTCTCTTCCTTCTTCTCTCCCCATTTCTTCCATGTTCTATTTCTTCATTGGGGTTGTAATTTTTCATTTTGTCCTATTCCTATTTTTTCTTATTCATTTAAATGTGACTAAGGTTTGGAATCTAATAAGTCATGCTTAATTTATAAAATGGGACTTAATTCTATTCCTAGGAATATAAAAAGTCACATCTCATATGGGATAAATGAAAAGTCATGTGGGGGTAGGTGAAGAGTCATTCTCTAATCTATAAATTATAATAACACTCACATAATTAGGGATTATCAATTTTATATGCTCATGAGAGATTACTACTTGTGAAGAAGAAAAAGAGATAACATTTCTTCTAATTCCCTCCTTTTATGTTCTTCCATTTCCTAATATGTACAACTTTGTTAAAACATTAATGAAAGAGAAAGGAGTTTCTTACCTTTTTTGATAAGGAGATTAATAAAAATTGTGTTCATAATCTTATCTTGTCTTGTTACTAGTAGCATAGTTGTTTTCTTTCTATCTATGTGTGTTGAAGTATTCTTATTAATGGTTTTGAGAATATGATTTTATACCTAAAATATAAATACTCCTATTATTTTTCCAACTCCATTTCATACTCTCTCAATAAATTCCTCCTTGCAATTAATTCGCAAGTTTTTCCCTGAGTTCGAGTGGAGTATTCATGTTGAATCTCCAATCTCTAAGGCCAATAAAAATTTCATTTCATTAACTCATAATAAATGGAGTTGTACCATCCAAGTAGAGGGACCTATAGTCTCATAGCATTGTGAGATACCCACCAATTTCTATACTTGACAATTTTTCTCCCCAACACATCGATAGCCTAGCCGCATGATCTCATGCCAATGCTCTCTATGCCTAGAGAAGTTCTTACACAAAGGATATATGTCTCTTGAACTTTCCTCTACTAGAAAATCTCTATATATATTCACCTTATGAGTCTCCTCTCCTATGATTCTAATGGAATTCACCGATTAATTGCTTATTATTGAATTTAGATATGATATCATAGTTATATCTATTAGGTCTATGATTCCATCAAATATATCATAGTGTACTTCCTCAATCATCACATTTTTCTCATATCTAGTTTTCACTATAAAAATCACAAACCACACATCATATTATTAGAATTATATTCAATATATAATCCAAACATCACAATCTATGCTATCGAAAATTTTAACTATGAGGCTCAAGTGACTCATAGATATGATCCACTTTAATAGATTAATCTATTCGACCTCCAAAAAGTACCCATGCCTCCTCATATCTAGGTCTATGTCCTCTTACCAACTATTCCCACCTATCTTGTGGTGCTAATGTTATAAATTCCCTCATTGAAGCATCTAATCTCTTCCCTTGGTGCCCCATAATATATGCTTATATCTGGGAACCTATATCTAATAAGTATCCTCCTCTAAGAATCCATAATCACCACTCATGGTATCATCCTTAGGAATCTATACTCTCTCCTCTCTAACACCTTGTCTCTCAAGGTTGTCCTTCGCCTCTATCACTTGAGGTCCCCTTGCACCTCTTTCTCCCATCCATCATTTTCACCTAGTACCTTACTATATGACATGCCTCACTCATCATGGTTAGAAGGGTGGAAATTCTACCACTGGTCACACTCTCTAGAATATGTTGGCTAGTTGATTATACACACCAAATAAAAAAAATTTAAAAATAAAGGGAAAGGAGTTTTTAATTTCTTTATTTCCCATCATTTGTTTTAAAACTATGGTTCTAGGTACATAATTCTTAGCATATATAACCTTAATTGGGTTAGTATATGCCTTAGTGTTAACATGAGAAAGTACTTGCATGTCATGACAAACCACCTATTATATTTTGGGTTGAATGGATATGAAAATATTGATATGAATGAATCTCAACCTATTAGTTAGTATTAATGGTTCTTGGTGACTTAGATCTCATCAAAAATCAAAAGGGAGAAAGGTAGTGGAAAAAAGAAGCTAGACTCTATCTCTTATAACGCATGGAAAAAAAAATGATTTTAGAAAAATCATACAAAAAAAGAGAAAACAAGAAATAGCATTGGATCCTTTCATTTACCCAAAATGTGCCCCCGCTCATTTTGGGGCTAACTCCTTTCATCTTTCCTTCTCTTGTGCCTCGAGACATAAAATTTTGATTTTTAAGCACTCAAAATCTTCTAGAAATGGCACCATTAGATAGAGATATTTCTCAGATTTCCAGAAAGGTAAAGTTTTCCTCCTAACTCCACGTATTTTTCAAGTTATGGCTTGGCGGATTTTTTGTGGGAAATTTTCCCCTAGAAGGCCCGTAGCCAATCAGGACGTGCCACGTGTCCAGGAAGTGGCGGGGGTCGGAGGAGAATTTGGTTTTTTTGCCAAGTTTTTTAGCATAGGTTTCAAAAGGAAAAATTTTTCCCATGGGACCCGCCGACGAATCAGGAGTTGCCATGCGTCCAGGGGCGAAAATTGGAAAATTTGGCTAAGTGTTTGTGCAAGGAAATTTTGGAGAGATGGCCCCACGGCCAATTAAAACAAGACACGTGTCCTAAGGGACCGGAAAAGTGGGGCATAGAGGGGAGTTAGAAATTTTGGCAAAATGTTTCACCAAAAAATCCAAAAGTAAATTGTGATCCGCCTACCCACCGACGAACCAGAACATGACACGTGTCACCAGGAGCCGGAGTTTCAGAGGGCGGAGGAAAAGTTGAAATTTTGGCAAAGTGTTTTGCCGAAAATCCAAAAGGTGAAGTTTTGGCCCACTACCCCCACCAATGAATAAGAATGTGCCACGTGTCCTAGCCGGATGGAATGGGAGAACTTGGGAAATTTTCCCAATGGGAAAATAATGGAAAATTCAAGAAAAAAGGCCCGCCCCCCTTATTGCGAGCCAATAGAATCTCGCCACGTGTCTAGTTGGAGCAAAAATTCAAAGCAAGCCCACATGGGAATTTTGGAGGGCCAAACCCGCACCTAATGGGGTTTTTACACATGTCCAAGAAAAAAATATGAAGCGACCGGTGGAAAATTTAGGAGAGACAGGCCCGATAGAATTACATCACGCCACGTGTCTTCACCTCATCGGCCCTGGGGAAATTTTGAAATTTTTTCCAAAGGCAAAAATGAAGTAAAATGGAGCAGGAAGGGCCCGCGACCAATTAAAATGTGCCACATGGCACCTGAACTAGTGGGGGCGGGGGAATTTTTTTAAATTTTCCAAATGACCAAAAAGGTAAAAAATTCAAATTTTTTGCCCGCCGACCCGATTTGGCCCTATTTTGCCCTAAATTTTCAAATCACCATATCTTTTGATCCAGAGCTCGGATTTTCACGTTCTTTATATCAATGGAAAGCTGGTGAAATTCTCTATAATATTCAATGGTCATTTTGCATTTTGATGGAGTTTGAAGAGATAAAATAGAAAAACACCCGAACGTGGTCATGGATAGAAATGACGCGTTTCAACCACCGATTTTAATGAAGAATGGCTCGCATTCTCTCCCAAAGCATGGCTAAAAATGTTAGGGGATGGGTTTGTAAGGATGCCCATATTGTTTTAATGCATTTTTTTCAATGGTTGAATCCCTTCCACATTTTTTTCCCACATTTCTCTCTCCTGGGCTCGTCCCTTGCATTGTAAAAGCTAGATTTGGCTCATTTTCAAAGGGTTGAACATTTTTGTGTATTCAGGTCCCCTTTTTCACCTTGGGAGTAATTTTGGTGGAATATTAGACCTTTTCTAAAAATGCAACTCATTTTTGCCTACCGGTGTTGTAATGCAAGTGATTTTGATGTTAAAATAACAATGCAGCCTGTGATTAATTTTTCATCCTCTCTTGGTTGTTGTTTCATTTAATTTCCGATTCTTCATTCTTATCAATTTGTGCATGTTGTTTTATGTTGCATTTTATGAATTGTGTCAATCTACATAAACAAGAAATGCTCACCACTCCTTTGGTGCATCACCTATTAGCATTAGTTTTAGTTTATTTGCATTCTCTATCTTTGTCTCCTTTGGAATTTAGGTAGGATTAGGAATTTAAACCTCTGCAAATTGTAAGTGATAAATTTGATCTAGAGGAGTTGAGGAACCAACCTCTAATATGGAGATTCCTTCCCATTTTACAAGTCCCACACTTGGGGAGAGGATTCAATGTTGTGCAATCACACTAGATGTCTAAAATATCAAACTAGAAATCTGATCAACATCCAGGGGTGCTGCTAATTTGCAACAACAGTTTTGGCACACCCGGTGGGACCTTAGAGGTCTTCATCTTCATTGCAACAAAATTGATGTGCATTTTTGCAAGTTTCTTGCTTAAAAGAGCTATAAATTTCACATCTGGTGACTCCAAGGAAGAAGAATCAGCTGGTTTTAGTAGTGCAGACCTAAAAAATCATGAGAAGAATCACCACAAGGTCAAGAGATGGAGAAGAAGAGGTGTTGTTTGAATATCTACAGTTATCTCCAAGAAGAAGGCAAAGAGGGAGGAGAATTCAAAGGTCTCCATCTCCACCAAATAGAACTCTCTCAACTCCTCCACCTAGCAGGCCTTTCATTCAATCCACAAGGGTTCTAAGGCCAATCAAAATGGCACAAAACAACCCTTATGTCAATTTCACTGGCAGCAACCCACTTGCTCTCAATGCACAAAATCCAATTCTAGTTGCAGCATTGAAGAACATTCCATACTTCACTGGAGAAAATCAAACCACTCCTGGTGATCATGTTAAGGATATTGCCAACATTTGTGCAATCCATGAGATTAATGAGATGCAAGTTGTTGTCAAACTACTGGCATCTTCATTCAAAGGGAAAGCTTTGCAATGGTTCAGGAGTCTTGCTTCAGGTTCTATTCAAAATTGGAACCAGCTATGCATTGCTCTCCATGAGCAGTTTGGGGAGAAAGGAGACAACTTGTCCCTTTTGGAGCAGCTGACAACCATCAAGAGAGCTCCCAATGAGTAGCTGACTGATTTTAACTTCAGATTTCAAAGGACTTGGGAGAGAATTCCGGTGGCGATAGACAAGCCAACAGCAGAAGGTTCTTTCCTTTATTACCTTAAAGCTTTGAATTCTGATATTTCTATGTTAATTCAGTCCATGGGAGGCACAACTATCCCCATTGCTTATAGCATAGCCATTAGAGCTGAAAATTGTTTGATTCAAGCTGGCAAGCTGGCTCCTAGACCCCCAATGCCATTGTTTCCAAGTTTAGAGAGCCCAAACACTAATCAAACGCCTAATTTGGCTCCTATCCCCACTCCTAGAAATTAGAATTCAAGTGAAGCTTCCACTTCATCTTCTAGTGCCTCAAATGAACTTCAAGAAGTCATGAAGCAATTGCAAAATCTAGGTAATGAGCTGGTTACACTCAAAAGGCAGCAAGCCCAAGGTTTTAGACCTTCCTTCCAGCCTCAAACTTAGCCTAACAGGCAGCCATACCAGCCTCAAAGACCACCCAATCCCTGCAAATCCAAATCAAGCAAGGCCTCCTGCCAATAGACCATTTCAGCCCTATAATCCCAATGCTACATCTGCCTCTAAAGCATTAGTGCCAGTGCAAAATAACATAGCCCAAGAGTATGATTGGTGTTTTCCATGCAATGAACCTCACAACCAGTCCATGTGCTTCAACGGTGCCTTGAATCAAGCATTAATGGTGACTTCAACTGGTGTGGAGGGTGAAGGTAGTCAAAGAAATGACCAGCAACAAGAAACATTCCAACAGCAATCAGCCCCAAATGATACCACACTTGTAAACTGGCAGGCAGAAGATTTTTGTGGCATGAATCAAACGGTTTCCCAAAGTGTTGCAGCCAACACAAGGTCAAAAAGAAGAAATTTAGGGGAAGAACAACCATTAGCTCCAAGCAATTCACAACCTTCTATGGTTCCACAAATGGTTGGCAAACAAAATCCAGTTTCAAATGCACAAGGGCAGCCAAGGACAGCTCCTAAGCCAACTCAAATGCCAGTTGTTGCTGCCCACATGCAAGGGATGAATATGCAAACCAAGGGACAACAAAGAGATACTTCATCACCATTCAACATCATTGATCAGATGAAGAAGACAAATGTAAACATATCAATGTGGGAATCCCTATCTATCCCAGGCCAAAGAGATTTGTTACAAGCTGCCATGAAAGACTGGCCAACTTCAAATCAGCAGGTCCGAATGCAAGAGAAGGTGCTCACAAATGCTGCCTAGCCTGAGGGGAATCATGGAGGACAGCAAGGTAAAATGTTGAAGCCCCCTCCATTCTATGTTTCATTGATCATTGGAAATCAACTAGTGCACAATTGCATGATTGATTCCGGAGAAAGTAGTTTAGTAATGCCCAAGCAAATAGCTGATCAGTTGGGAATCTAGTATGAAACCATATCCAAAGGGGTAGTGCAACTAGATGGGACAGCAGTGACAACAGTTGGGGTGATTAAAAACTTGAGTCTTACCTTGCATGCATGTCCCAACGTGGTTGTTTTGCAAGATGTATCAGTAATAGACCTTCCACCACTTTTTGCCCTATGTTTGTCAAGGGACTTCACAGCCAAGATCGGAGGTTACTTGTCTGCTGATTGGTCACACATGCTATTCAGAACAAGATATGGAACCAAAACCACAATCAGGTCTGAGCCTATTGCAAACTTTCACATTGAGCCCTACACCCCAAGTCAGATCAATGCCAATTGTTCAACGTTTGATCAAGAAGATCACCCAAGCACTGATGAGGCTGACACCAAGGTAGGAAGCATCCCAGATCTAACTCTTGATGAATGGGCAAACAAGGTGCATGCTTTTGATCCTTATCAAGAAGTAGAAGAATCTGAGCTAGGAGTTTATTGCATACATGAAGAAGATCAGCCCATTCCTAGCATCACCAAGCCAGACCACAAGGATGAAAATGAGGTATGGTAGTTGTTCTTTGATGGATCAAGGAGTAGACAAGGTGTAGGAGGGGGAGCCATGCTAGTTTCACCTCAAGGAGTAAGGTATTATTCAGCTTTTAGGTTTCAGTTTGTGTGCTCAAATAACACTGCTGAATATGAAGCCTTAATACAAGGATTGCATTGGGCAATCAAGAGAGGAATAAAGAACTTGCAAGTCTTCGGTGACAGTGAGTTGATTGTCAACCAGGTCAAGGGGCAGCATGTTGTCAAGAATGATCTACTCAAGTGCTACAAGAATAGGGTGTGGGACCTCATTGAATATTTTGAGGGTTTTGGCATCAAATCAATTCCTAGGAAAGAGAACCAAGCTGCTGACAGGCTTGCAGTAGTTGGGGCAGCCTTTGACGTTGTGGAGAGCATTCAAAAAGATAAGGTACAACCAAACATCCACGTGATTGTAAGGCCTTCAGTGCTGGACAACAATGTAAGTTGGCAAGTGTTTGAAAATGATCAGCAAATCATCCATTTCTTACAAGAAGAGGCTGAGTTCTCAGCTAAAAATCAAGAAAAGTTGGAGCAGCAGTATGGTGATCAAGTGGTACAGCTGAGAACCAACAAACTACCAAAGGGATTATTACTTTGGAGTCCATTTTCAATCCTAATGATCAGTTTAGGAAGGAGAAAGCAAACATCCAAGTGAAGAGAGAAGATTCAGTATCCATCTCGGTGGAAGAAGGCAAATCACTCCAAGTTGGCAAAATGACAACTGAGCAAGAAAGGTATGAGTTCATACAACTTTGTCAAGAGTTCCCTGACGTGTTTTCTTGGAGCTATGAAGATTTGAAAGGTTTCAATCCTAAGTTAGCTCAACACACCATTGAATTGGACCCGAATACTAAACCCATCAGGAAAAAACAAAGGCCAGTCAATCCACACATGGAGCCTCTCATGAGGAAGGAATTGAATAAGTTGATAGAATCAAGAATCATATTCCCAATCAAGCATTCTAGTTGGGTTGCCAACTTGGTCCCAGTTAGGAAGAAGAGTGGGGAAATCAGATTGTGTGTTGATTTCAGAGATTTGAATAGAGCATCTCTCAAGGACCATTACCCACTTCCTTCTATGGAGCAAATTTTACAAGTTGTTGATGGCTTTGAAAGGTTTTAATTTCTTGATGGCTACTCAGTGGTACAATTAGATTATGGTGAAGGAAGAAGATCAGTTCAAGACAGCCTTCACAACCAAATGGGGAACTTATGCATACAGGAAAATGCCATTTGGGATATACAATGCTGGAGCTACCTTCCAAAGAGCGATGGACATGGAATTCAAAGGTTTGATTAACAACATGGTGCTGATATATCTTGATGATATCACTATTTTTTCAAAAAATGAAGCAGACCACCTCCTTCATTTGAGACAAGTATTTATGAGGTGCAGAAGATTTGGAGTCTCCTTGAATCCTAGGAAATGTGTTTTTATAGCCCATGAAGGAAAGCTCCTTGGCCACATTGTCTCTAAAGAAGGATTGACAATTGATCCAAAAGAGTTGAAGCCATAAGAGCACTACCATTTTCAAGCCACAAGAAGGCCCTTCAGAGTTTCTTGGGGAGAATAAATTTTGTTCGGAGGTTTGTCCCAGATTTTTTAGCCCTTGTCAAACCTATCACCACGATGTTGAAGAAAAGCATGGCTTTCAAATGGACAGTAGAAGGTAAGGATAGTTTTGAAGAAATCAAAGAAGCCATCTCTCAAGCACCAACTCTCATCAACCCGGACTTCTCCAAGCATTTCATCCTCTACGCATTTGGGGGTAATGATACCATTTATGCCATTTTGGTACAACAGAACAAGCACAATGATGAGCAGCCAATTGCTTTCTTTAGCCAAAGCCTAGAGGACTATGAGGTGAGGTATTCTTTTATTGAGAAGCATGTTCTTTCAGTAATCAGAAGCTTGAAGAAAATCAAGCATTTAGTCTCAAACAACAAGGTCCAATTGTTGGTTTCTCACGTGGGAGTTAAAGACTTCCTCCTCAACAAAGACTTAAATGAAAAAAGGGCAGGTTGGATCACTCGTGTCATGGAGTATGACATTGAGATCAAAGTCACCAAGCTGGTCAGAGGGAAAGGATTATGTGAGCAGCTGATTTTGAGCAAACAAAAGGAAGCATGCAATGAAAAGGAGGTTGTTTTGGCGTTGCAAGACAGCCATGAGCAAAGTAGCACTCAAGAAGAAAATAATGATATCCCCAATCCTTGCTGGACCCAAGGTATAATACACTTCCTAAGCACAGGTCTATGCCCTCGGAGATGAACAAGACCCAAAGAAGACACTTCAGATTGCAGGCTGTCCCATATGCCCTTGTTGATGGTGTTTTGTTCAAGAGAGATGTGAATGGAGTGCTGCTGAGATGCATGGCAAAAATCAGATTTAAAGGATGTCGGAAGAGTTCCATGGCAGACCAGTTGGTGGTCATTTTGCACCAAGAGTGACAACTCTAAAGATCATGAGGGCTGGTTATTATTGGCCCAATATTTTTAGTGATTGCTATGCATGGATCAAGAGGTGCAAGAATTGTGCATTCTTCACAGGTAAAGAAAGACTAGCTTCCCTTCCATTGCATCCAATTTCAGTTGACCAGCCATTCATGCAATGGGGTTTGGACTTCATTGGAGTCATTAATCCCAATTCAAGCCAAGGGCACAAGTGGATTTTAACAGCCACAGATTACTTCACCAAGTGGACTGAAGCAGTAGCACTCAAGGAAGAAAATGAATCTAGCATCCTAGATTTCTATGAGGGAATAACAACTAGATTTGGTGTACCTACTACAATAATATTAGATAATGCATTGGCATTCATTGGGTCCAAGGTGACTGAATGGGCTGTCAAGAATGGGATCTACCTAAGTACTTCATCAAACTATTACCCCAAGGTAATGGCCAGGCTGAATCTACAAACAAGAACTTGTTGAGGATCATTAGGAGGACTCTTGATGAGAATCAGAGGTCTTGGCATACCAAATTGAAATCAGCCTTATGGGCTGATAGGATAACTCCCAAGAGATCTACAGGTAACTCTCCATTCAAGCTTGTTTATGGAAGAGAGGCAATCTTACCTATATCACTTGAGTTGCCAACATTGGAACTCATGAAATAGTTGGAGTTGTTGGAGTTTGAGCCCATGGAGGTTAGATATGTAGAATTGATGGAGCTCCAAGAAATCAGAAATCAAGCATCCCAAACAATGGAGAAGGATCAAGCTTTGATAAAGAAGACCTTTGATAGAAAGGCCAAGAATAGATCCTTCCAAGTTGGAGATCTAGTGTTAAAATGGGATGCAAACAAAGCAAAACCAGGAAGGCATTCAAAATTTTATGCCATTTGGAGTGGCCCATACATGGTCACAAAGTGTAAGGACAACAATGCCTTCCAATTGTCTTCATTGGATGGCGAAGAACTGCAGATTCCAGTCAATGGAATCCATCTAAAGCATTGCTACTAAAGGGAAATTATCCACCTTGTAAATATTAGCTTAAGTTTTCATTCCTCCAAGTGCTTTTGCACATTGTTTTTCTGTAGGTTAGTTTTGCTTTCCCTAAGTGCTTTGGCACAACTTGCATTCCTGGGAATGTGTTTGCAGGCCTTGCTCCATCAGGTGATATTCCATCTTCCTCCTTGCAATGTTCTAGTCAGTTGGGGTATTAAACAAAGAATCAAGTGACTCCATGCCCAATGGATTGCTTTCAAGGCTGGTAACTTCATCCAGCAGGCAGATGACCCCTCTGAGTCACCAAAATTGTTACCCAAAATGTGCCCCCTACTCATTTTGTGGCTAACTCCTTTCATCTTTCCTTCTCTTGTGCCTCAGACATAAAATTTTGATTTTTAGGCACTCAAAATCTTCTAGAAATGGCACCATTGGATAGAGCTCTTTCTCATCTTTCCAGAAAGGTAAATTTTTCCTCCTAACTCCACGTATTTTTCAAGTTATGGCTCGGCGGAGTTTTTGTGGGAAATTTTCCCCTAGAAGGCCCGCAGCCAATCAGGACGTGCCACGTGTCCAGGAAGTGGTGGGGTCGGAGGAGAATTTGGTTTTTTGCCAAGTGTTTTGGCATAGGTTTCAAAAGGAAAATTTTTCCCACGGGACCCACCGACGAATCAGGAGCTGCCACGCATCCAGGGGCGAAAATTGGAAAATTTGGCTAAGTGTTTGTGCAGGGAAATTTTGGAGAGATGGCCCCGCGGCCAATTAAAACAAGACACGTGTCCTAAGGGACCTAGAAAAGTGGGGCGCGGAGGGGAGTTAGAAATTTTGGAAAAAAATTTCACCAAAAAATCCAAAAGTAAATTGTGATCCGCCTACCCGCCGATGAACCAGAACACGACACGTGTCACCAGGAGCTGGAGTTTCAGAGGGCAGAGGAAAAGTTGAAATTTTGGCAAAGTGTTTTGCCGAAAATCCAAAAGGTGAAGTTTTGGCCCACTGCCCCCACCAACGAATAAGAATGTGCCATGTGTCCCGGCCGGGTGGAGCATGGGAGAACTTGGGAAATTTTCCCAATGGGAAAATAATGGAAAATTCAAGAAAAAAGGCCCGCCCCCCTTATTGCGAGCCAATAGAATCTTGCCACGTGTCTAATTGGGACCAAAAATTCAGAGAAAGCCCACATGGGAATTTTGGAGTGTCAAACCCACACCTAATGGGGTTTTGACACATTTCCAAGCCAAAAATATCGAAGTGACCCACAAAAAATTTAGGAGAGACAGGCCCGATCCAATCACATCACGCCACGTGTCTTCACCTCATCGGCCCGATGGGGAAATTTTGAAAATTTTTCCAAAGGAAAAAATGAAGTAAAATGGAGCAGGAAGGGCCCGCAACCAATTAAAATGTGCCATGTGGCACCTAAATTAGTGGGGCATTTGGAATTTTTTGAAAATTTTCCAAATGACCAAAAAGGTAAAAAATTCAAATTTTTTGCCCGCCGACCCGATTTGGCCCTGTTTTGCCCTAAATTTTCAAATCACCATATCTTTTGATCCAGAGCTCATTTTTCACATTCTTTATATCAATGGAAATCTAGTGAAATTCTTTACAAGATTCCAGGGTCATTTTTGCATTTTGATGGATTTTGAAGAGAGAAAATCAAAAAGCCTTTGGCACGTGGTCATGGACAGAAATGATGTTTCAACCACTTGCTTTTAATGAAGAATGGCTCACATTCTCTCCCAGCATGGATAAAAATGTCAAGGGATGGGTGCGTAAGGATACCCATGCTATTTTGAATGTGTTTTGGTCAATGGTTGAATCCCTTCCATGTTTTCCCGCATTTTCTCTCTTGGGCTCGTCCCTTACAATGTAAAAGCGATTTGGCTCATTTCCAAAGGGTTGAACATTTTTGTGTATTACAGTCCCCTTTCTCACCTTGGAAGTAATTTTGGTGGAATATTAGACCTTTTCTAAGAAATGCAACTCATTTTTGCCTCAGGTGTTGTAATGCAAGTGATTTTGATGTTAAAATAACAATACAGGCCCTGTGATTAATTTTTCATCCTCTGCTGGTGTTGTTTGACTAATTTCTGATTCTTCATTACAGTTATCAGTTTGTGCATGTTTTTTTGTTGCATTTTATGAATTGTGTCAATCTGCAGAAGTGAGAAATGCTCACCACTCCTTTGGTGCATCACCTATTAGCATTAGTTTTAGTTTATCTGCATTCTCTATCTCTGTCTCCTTTGGAATTTAGGGTAGGATTAGGAATTTAAACCTCTGCAACTTGTAAGTGATAAATCTGATCAGAGGAGTTGAGGAACCAGCCTCTAATCTGGAGATTCCTTTCCCATTTTACAAGTCCCACACTTGGGGAGAGGATTCAATGTTGTGCAATCACACTGGATGTCTAAAATATCAAACTAGAAATCTCGTCAACATCTAGGGTGCTTTGCTTGATTTGCAACAACACTTTCTAAATAGAGTCCAAGAAATCAATTAAAGGAAAATGAACACAAATAATCACAACCTTGCATAAAACTAAGAAGATAACTATTTTACATTCACTTAGATCATGACAAGGGTTAATCAACCTAACATTAGCTAAAGCTTACCGAGTTCAACAAAAATAGAGTAATTATCCATAAAATAACATCTCTAGACACTTAATCACTAATACTACACTAGAAAATCGTAGAAACTAAGTATAAGAATCAATAACTTATGAAAATAAGACTACCTAGGTTCAATATCTTACCCTATAAACATAACTGAAACTAGAAGTACAAACTCTACTTAATAAATAGAAAGATATTGAATGCATATCACTCAAATATGCATTATAATTTACGAGTAACTTGACACCCATAAAATAATGTGAAGTTCCAAAGTCTTGATTTTAATTTTTATTGTGAATATTTCATTCATTTTTTAGTTTTTGTAATGTTTTCATATTAACATACATAAAAAGGATGAATATTGTTTTTTTATTAAAGGAAAATAGTTTTGAAGGGACTATACCCTGTTACAAAAAAGGCTCAACAACCAGATCAACATGAAAAAGTAGAAAAAGGATCTGAATCTAGATATTATAATAAGCCCAACAATAGTCAAAAGAGAAGCTACTAATAAAAAGAAAAATAGGGATATAACTATAACTAAGTAGCATAAAAACAACATACTTTCAAAAACAAAACAACAACTTGAACTCATCTAGCCTTCCCAGGAGGTATTATTTCTTTGAATCCCTATCAATCCTTGATTTGATCATCTGCAGGGAGGTAAAAAGCGCCAGAGTGGTGATGTGTGTTGGATCATTTATGTTTAGCTATGAGATGACCTGATTTCTTTCCTTTTTGTACCCCAAATATCTTCAAGGACTCCACTCAACATTGTGATGCTTCTAACCTGTTGATCAAGAAACTCACTTATAGCTTTGAAGATGGCCATATTGTGATCGTGTCTATCCTTAGACCTCCCCAGTCTATTATCTAGGAGTTCAATTTTTTGTATATTTCATCAGTCTAATCTGTGCCAAAACCCGCATCCTCATTCATATTTATTTTCCCCTTTTGCTTATTTAACTGATGCAACTCTTTCTTAATACTTTCTACCTCATTTTCCAGCATTTCCATTCTGAGGAGAATATTTTCCCTCTCTTGTTTAGAAACATTGTCCTAGCCCTGCATTACTGATGTGCAAAATATTGTGAACCATTTCCATATCCTTGTTACTCCTAAGGACATAGCCGAGGGAGGTGGGGTCACTTTGGAGGGTGAAGGGTTCTTAGTCTTGACATTTTTGATACTTGGAAATGTTGGTTGGGTTGGCAGTGGGAGTATTGTGAATGGGAATGGGTGGAGCACCGGGGAAATAGGAATGGCGGGAAATTTGATGAGGCAATTCTTGTGAAGGAGAAAGATGAGCCCCTGGTGAAGGGGGATGGCCCTAGTATGCTTTTGAAATTCAAGAATGGATCACTCCAAAGAATTCAAGAGATAGTGTGGGAAACAAACAACAAAATTTCTCTTAAAGTGATTAAGGAAAATCAAGTTCTTCTTTGGGGACCAAGAACGTATCGAACTTCAAGGAGATAAAACACATGATCATTTTGGTAATTTCATTAAAGGGTTCTGGTATGGAATTTACCTCAATGCCAGCCATAACAAATATGATCTCCTCCCTTGCTTCAAGCAAACTTCTTTGCTTCAACATTTTTGTCAACCCTTTTGCTGAAAAACTAGATGCCTTCCAAAGCTAGACCAGTAGCCTCTGCAATTAGCTCCTCATTCATCAAAACTCTTTTCCCTCCATACTTAACCTTCATGTCCTTCCAATATGTGGAAAAATGCACTAAAATGTTCTGATCATGACCTTGTATTTTCTCGATAAATCTAGAGACACCCCCCATTTGGAGATAATTCAACATCTCAACCTTATCTTTCTAAGCGGGATCACAATTGGGCTTTAATTGACACATAGCTCCCCCATATTTCTTCCTCTACTATTTATGTGATTACCCTGCTGAAAACCACCCGTGAAAAAGTTTTTTTCCTAGACCATTTTTTAAACACCCAACTACCGGACTTAGGAGCATGGAAAATTTGATGGTAGTAATTATAATTACTCCTCTCGCATGTGTCATCTTTCTTATCCATTAAATCCCACACAATATCATTAGATATTCTACATAAGATGTGAATGCTCATATTTATCCTTGGTAATACCATTATGTACTTCCATAGGGGTGTTTTTTTCATTATCCCAAGTGGTGAAATTATTATTGGTACCATAATTAGCTAAGGTGTCCGCCACCTTATTTCCCTCTCTATATGTATGCCCAATTTTAATATTTTTGAAGGTATGACATATATTAATAGATTCCTGAATGAAATATTTAATAGTTTAACTTGGAGGGTGTATCTGATTAAGATGATTTATATTATTCAAGGAATCCCCTTCAACAATAATGTTCTAAATTTTGTAATCCTTAACAAGTATGAGACCCCACAAAGGTGATAGAGCTTCAACATAGTGATTGGTATGATTGCCCATTCTTCCAACATATGCTATAACTAAAAAACCTTTATGATCCCAAATTATTCCTCCACCAGCAGCTGCCCTTGGGTTTCCTTCGAGGCTCCATCAAAATTGAGTTTATACCAAGAGTTTGGAGGAGGGATCCAATGAATTGAAGACCTATCAATGTTTGAAGTTCTTCATTTCTGTACATTTTTCCAGTATCAATCTTCCAATTTGAAAGAATAAATTCTTCATCTTCAGGATATTTCTTGTTCTTGGGAGGTTTAAATCTTTCAATATTGTCTTTAATTACATTACCAATCTTAGTAAAGCTTTTCTTGCATGGTTGTCTATTGTTTCTAAATATTATGTCATTTTTGTCTTTCCAAATCCTCCATATAATATGGGGCATAACCAGTTTCCAAAGTCTCCTAACAATACAATGCTTAAAAGGAGGATCCCACTGAATCCAATATTGAAGAAATTCCTTTGGCACTATCCAATAAACATTGAACTTTGAAAAAACATAACTCTAGATCTTTGAAGTGTACTCACAATGTAAAAAATATGCTTGATGTCCTTAGCCTCTTTTTTGCATAGGCAACACATATTTGGCATTATAAATCCTCTCTTAATTAGGTTGTCATTTGTGAGTATTCTTCCTCTGAGAACAAGCCAAAAGAAGAAATTGATTTTAGGAGTTAGCTCTGGCATCCAAATCCTGCTCCATTTGAAATCACAATGGATGTTTTCAAAATAGGAATTGTATCCAGATTTGATAGTGTATTCTCCATCACATGAGTTTTTCCAAACAATTTCATCCTTAACTTCAATTTGATTCAGGGGTATGTTATCCAGCTGCACTTGAAGTGAGGAGATTATGAGATTTAGATCATTCCTTTCCACCTTAAGTTGCTTCCATATTTTCTATTACCCTCCATTTCAATGTAGTCTTTGACTTTAGTTCCATACTTTTGCTCTAAAATATATTTGACAGAACCAAATTTATCATTTAAACTGAAGCTAGTCTAGTTATCACTCCAAAATTGAATATCTCTGTCATTTCCCACTTTCCATTTACAGCCTTGTTTGATGAAATTCCTTATTTGAATCAAATTATTCCAAAAATAGAACATTGAAGTAGCTCGCCATTATAAAGGAAAGAAGTTCTGTTTTTGGCCTAGATATTTAGCCTTAATTAAATCAATCCAAGGTTGCTCCTCAATATGCATTCTCCAACCCATTTTTACAATTAAGGCCATATTCAATTTTCTAACATCCTTTATCTTTGAGCCAACCGATTCTTTTTAGAATATATACTTGATCCCAAGCCACAAAGTGGTATCTGAATATTTCCTTCATTCCTTTCCATAAGAAGTGATTTTTAATCCTTTCAATTTTATCTCTAAATACTGTAGGAATGTTGTATAGAGACATAATGTAAATAGGTAGATTTTGTAGAGTGCTTTTGATTAGCAGACATTTTCCAAAGCTTTGGATAGTATGGCCCCTTTCCAACCAGCCATTTTCTTTTGAAATCTTTCAAGTAAACCATTCCAAACTATGGTAGAAATTTTTTTGTTCCAAGAGGAAGACCCAAATATGTAGTGGGTAAGGAATTGATTTTGCACCCCAAAATTTGAGAAATTCTTTTTGTCTTTCCAGAGGAGTATTAAAAATAAAATGGAACTCTTATCAAAATTTATCTCTTGCCCAGAGGAAACCTCATAAAATTTTAGAATAGACTTAATAGCCTTAGCTTCAAGGATAGAGGCCATCAACAAAAGAATTGTGTCATCCATAAATTACTAATGTGAAGTTGTTTGGTTTGTAGAAGTAGGCCTAATTTATTTTAGAATCCCTTCATTAACGGATTTGGTAATGGATTTGCTAAGACTATCCACCATTAGAATGAAGAGAAAAGGGGATATAGGATCACCCTATCTTAATACCTTCTACTGCTAGTAAAGAAACCCACCAAATCACCACTAACCACCACAGAAAATCTAGTTGTAGAAATGCAAGGCTTAATAATTCTTCTAAATTTATTATGAAAACCAAATTTAGCCATAACATTGTCAAGAAAATACCAAGAGACTTTTTCAAATGCCTTATTCATATCAAGTTTCATAACCATGCTAGCTCTTTTATTATTATCCATTGAATGAATGATCTCATGCACCATGATCACCCCGTCTTGAATTATCCTCCCTTTTATGAATCCACTCTACTGCTTTGAGATCATATCATTAAGAATAGTCTAGAATCTTGTTGCAATAATCTTAGTAAAGATTCTATAAATAACATTAACCAGACTAATGGGGTGGAAGTCCTTAAAATATTTAGCATCCATTTTTTTTGGAGCAAGCACAATGTGGGTGTTATTAAGATCTTTTAAGAGATTACCAGTTCTGTAGAACTCATTCACTTCCCTTAGTAAGTCATCTGAGAATATTTCCCAATTTTTTTGAAAACAATTAGTAGAAAAACCATTAGGGCCTGGTGCCTTATCCCCTTCAAGAGCAAAAACAAATTTTTGTAGCTCTTCCAAAGTGACTATTTTAGAAAGTTTTTTAATCTTTGAGCATCTATTTTATCATTCATAATGGCCTCTAACAAAAAAGAATAAGCCTCTTCATTTTTGGACTATTCTCCTTGAGCATATTTTCATAAAATTTGAGAGCTTCATCCTTTATATCCTTAGGATATTTGATGACAATACCATTTCCTTTTGAAACTTCTATTATCCTATTGCAAGCTCTATGTTTCATAGTGTTCATATGGAATAATTTTGTGTTTTTATCTCCCTCTTTCAACCAAATCACCTTGGATTTAAGCCTCCAGAAATTTTCTTCCCTACTACAGACCATATGCAACTCAGATAAAATATTTTTTCCACTAATTGATCCTCCAATGACATGCCCTTTGCAATAATTTGAGATTCCAGATCCTAAATTTTTTTCTTTAATTCCTTTTTCTTGACAAATATATTACCAAAAAAAATTATTTCATATTCTCACTTACTTTTTAACATTTTTTAATTTCTGAATTAATATATATCAAGAAATTCCTCGTCCATACTAATTCCACCATTCTTTAATCCCATCAAATATTTCATCATGCTACATCCACATCTTTTAAAATTTAAAAGAGCTCTGCATTAGTTTAGCCTTGGTTGAAAAGATTTAAGACAATCGGATTATGATCAGATCCAATACTTGGTAGAGAGGAAAGATGGAAGTCTTGATGCAAAATATGATTGGTAGAGATAAATTCTCTATCAAGTCTAACCTAAATAATGTCACTACCCACTATTCTATTTGAACAAGTGAATTTATTACCATGAATTTCACATCTCTCGAGATTTGAGTCAAAGAAAAATCAGCAAATTCATCCATGTCATTAGAAAAACTAGAATTGCCCCTTACTTTTCTCCAAGATTTAAAGGGGAGTTGAAGTCTCCCATAACAAGCCAATTGTCATTTTTATGATGAATTCTAAAGAGCTTTAGATCATTCCAAAGCTTCCTTCTTCCATTTACAATATTAGGTGCATAAATGTTTGAAAGGATCTAAGTAAAATTATTATCAATAACATGAAACTTAATAATAAGATGGTTGTTGGTGTCCGAGATTACTATATCGGTAAAAATATTTCTATCCCGAAAGTAGCCAAACCACCTGAAGCTCCCTGAGAATCAACAACAACAATTTCTGAGTTATCCTAGAAATTCTTTTTACAATTTTCAAGGACATTTGATTTCATTTTAGTTTCTGTAAGATCAAAATACTAAGTCTACTTGAAAATCTTAACTCTTTAAGAATTATTTGTTTAGAGTTTCCATTCATCCCTCTTATATTCCAAGATATTATATTCATCTAAATAATATGGGGGATGAATTTTCTAGATGGCTCAACTGACTTTGAGTTCCATCTACAATATCTTTTTGTTTTCTTTTTCTAAGATCCGCTTTGAAGGTCTTCTTTTTCATAAATGCTTCAAAAATCTACTATCCTTATAATAGATGATCTAGTTGTTCTAGATGTTGAAGCTCCCCAGTTATCTATTTTCTTTTTTTATCACTATATAACATATATGGGATCTCCACAAAACCCATCACTATTTTTTTCTATATTTAACCTCTATGAACCCATTGAGCGAATCAAGTATCAACATCATAAAGTGTCTTTTCAAAAAATGGTGTTACTTCACCCTCCTTCTTTTATTCTTGCGATGGTAAGTGATGGAGGAATAGTGAGTTTTATCTCTCGGTGGTTACAGCTACAGAATGTTTGTTTTCTCACCCAAATCTAGCTATGGAAGGGATGATTATTGACTTAAATCGCACGGTTGAAAATCCGTTCGAGACAGGTTTGATGCGTAAAAGGGATTCATACCATTTTCTTGGAATAAGATTTTCAAAGAACCTTTGAATAAGAATGTGGTTCCATAATCACCAAAAAAGGTGTAGTTCATGAGCATGAAGGATAAGGAAGGTGTGACCCACCTCACTTTGTGATGAGATGGATGTCTGTATCGGGGAATGGGTAAAGTGAATATTTCACTAGTAGGTAAGTTTCTTGGCTCTAGACCTAATATTGATGCTATTACAAAATGGGCTATGAGAAAGTGGCAACCAAAGGGAGATATAAATATTACAACCATGTCACAAGGTTTTTCTTAGCTAAATTTAATCGAAAATTGATTTTGAATCGATGCTTCTAGGAGGGCCATGGTGCATGGGTAATATGGATATTTTATTAAATAGGTGGTATCTAAGGTTTGATCCCAATACTGAGAATATACACACTATACCTGTCGATGTAGACTTCTAGGACTACCCTTCAATTCGAGGATGATGAGATCCTAGTAAATGTTGCTAAATCTATTGGATCTTTGATTGGGCTTGATGGACCAACAAGGAATATATCTAGACTTTCCTTTGCAAGATTATACATTTCCTTTGAAATGGAACAGGAACTCCTAGAGCATATCATTTTATAAAAAAATTTGGTACATGGAAACAAAAGATTGAATATGAAACTTTTCATTTGAGGTGCAAAAAATGTCATAGAATAGGACACTTCACCAGAAAATGCCCAACCTTGGCCAAGCACAAGGATGAAGGGTTACTTCAGGTGAATATGATGGGAAAAAATGATATGATAAATGATGGCTCTAAAAGGCACCTAAAGTAAGGAAAGATAATGAGCTTAGGATCCTAACAAAGGGTACTGAAAAAAGGGAAAAGTACAAATGGAAGGGATTACTATAAACCAACTAGATATGAAATATAAGAAAGGAAAAAGGGGTTCGAAATCCAATCAAGAAACCTCTGGTTTGTAGGAAACTCTGGCACCCTAAAAATCCAACGCTAAAACTAGTAGGAGAATTCCTAAGTGCAAAATGAGATCTAGTAGTGGAGACACATGTGAAGGTAATTTTGGAGGTTGATGAACATACATCTTCAGTAAGAGTTAATCTATTATCCAAGGATACAAATTGCATGTTGAATATGAAAGATCAAACTAGATTTTTGAATAGTTAAAATGAGAACAAATCTAAATCAATGAAAAAAGAGACAAAGAGGGGTAAGAATGATCCCTTATACATCATAGAGGAAGAGATGAATGAGGATAAAGAAAATAAGGAACCAGACCTCCTAATGGAGGAAAAATTCTCTTTGACATAAAATCTTTCACCAAAGGTGGTCAACCTCTATCAAGTAATAAAGTAGTAATCTCACAGCCATAAAATGGTGAATATTGTTACATGTGGATATTATGATTTAATTAACTTTCAAAATTAATTGCATAAACTAGAATACCACTCTCCAAAGTGACTATTGATCTAACAAATATTAAAAGTCAAGGGAAATATTACACTTATATAATTTTATGTAGATCTATAGTAAATATGGGTGATATGAGTGTAGAAATAGGATGATCTAAAACTAAATATGCTTCGTTGCGAAAACTAGAACCTGAAACTGAGCCTAACAGAAACCATACAGCTAAGTCCAAATGATCCATATGGTTTTGACCCTTTCAAACAGTCTTGGACCTACTTGGAATTTGGGTCTACAAATTCATGAGTGCTTCACCTACTTAGAAATTTATGTCTATATGTTTCGGTCTTCTTTTCTCACCTTCGAATGACTCGTAAACTCTTATCAAACCATGGAACCCTTATCGTGCAAGAATTACTTCCTAAAAAATGAATTTAGGTGGGTTTGTGGGAACCCTTTTGTATTATTTATACTACCAATCACATTGTAGTGTAAGTAGAACCTGAAAAGCTGTGCTTTAGAAATGATTTTCTTAAGTTTACCACTTACTCAAATACTTAGGAAGGGTCACTTTGCTTGCTTGTAGAATGAATATGGAGACTCCTAGACTTAGAAAGAGACTTCAGACCTATAAAAGGTAATTATCTAATAGACGTGCATGAGTTATTTCATATTTTAGGGAGATTTGATTTCTTTTTGTGATTTCTTCTACATGAGGTCTTAAAGTACCCTCTTACTAAATGAGGTGTGATTTACTTGCTTATATATGCTTCCAAAGGTTTTTATGTCATGAAATGCTAACCAAGGGGATATATTTTCTCATAATAATGTGATGGAATTAAAATAATTATCTCAACACATTTTTTTATAAAACCATATAATAGGATAAGGAATGAAATTCACCAATTCCATCCGATACCTACAGTTTTGGATATGAGGGAAAAAGGATATTTTGAATTTATAGGCCTAACTATGGATATTTCCGATTGTGTTTTTTGCGATTAATCATTAGAGACTAATGACATAGAGGTGTGTAAATATAATAAAGTGTATGATGTTCTATAAGGGTGTGCTAAAAAAGGGTAATGAGATTACATTTGTCCATGCAAGTGTGTAATGTCAAGATCAACAATGTCAAAGGATAGATTTCCAAATTTGAGTGTCTACAAGTCTTCCCTCTATATTCAAATCAACCCAAAATTAATTTTATAATGAATATTAGGTGATTTATAGGAAAATATGGTCTAGCCATTACCTTTACATTATTTAGAGCCTCCAAATTATAGAAAAAGGGAAAAACTAAAATTAAAACCTAAATTAATAGATGAAAAGAGATATTACAACTAAGTTACAATGAATCCCCCAATATAATTAGATACATGTTTGAAATTTTATCCATGTGCAATAATCATGGTTATTACATGAATTCAAGGGGGTTCGTAGAGAATTTTGAGCTGCCACTTGTATGATAAGGTCATTATTTGTAACAATATCAACCAAATTCTGATTCTTATCTTGTTCATTTCCCTCCTTTTGTGTTTTGAATCCATCACACAAATATATAGTATATCTTCACCATTTTCTCTCAAACTTCTCTTTATGTGTAGATATATCCGAGATGTTTCCAATAGTCTTAGTATCATGTCAAATGATGCATCTAATCAAAATATATGATAAACAAAAGCATTCCACTATCCTATTTTTTAAACCATTCACATTAATATTTGGTTGATTTATGATTCGATTTAACCACTAATGGAACTCCTCCACGTAGCTTGTTTTTACTTAATATTAAATATATAATTCAGTGGTCATTGAAAAATTAATTTTTTTATATCCTCACCACATGATCACCATCAATTTAATCATGTCCTTGAATCTATGACATTTTTGACTTGTCCACGTAACTCGATCGAATAAAATTATTAGTGATTCAGATCCACATGTAAACCTATTTAAATCTCAAGATCTTAGGGTTTTAATTTTTGAATCTATGCCCTTATGAAACTAATGACACATATGTGGATTCTTGTTGGGGTTTTATGCTATCAATATTTCATGATATTTCTCATCCTTTGATATCATCTTTGTGAAACCCCCGAGGTCATGAGAATATGTACATTGATATTTAAGTATCACATTCTCAAGATCTCAGTTATAGTGTTCTAGGTTCTTTAGGTTCTTCCACATCTCTTTTGAAACTTTTGGGATCATGAGAACACATACATTGATGTTTAAGTTATAATTTCTTGGGTTCTTGGGATCTTCGAGACTTGAGACAACTTGACCTCAACCTTCAAACTTTTCTCAATTATACTAAGAGGAGAAATGTCCCCTTTTTATCTACTTATCTAAAATAATTAGTGATTTTGAACCTACCACAAGAACACTTATTTCACTAAATTTGGACTTATTCTAGTCCGAGAAGCTAAAAATATAGCCAATATTGGAATCCAATATTACTAGTTTTGGATTCCAAAATGTTAAATATTGGAATTATTTGCACTCCAAAATTGCACATATTGGATTCTAATATCACATATATTAGAATCTAGAATCATATATATTGGAATCCAAAATAACATATATTTGAATATGAAAATCAAAATATTGGAATCCAAAAATACCATATTGGAATCCATTAATTCTCCTTTCAGAGTCCAATATATCTGATCATGAATTAAATTAATAAATCTGTGAAAAAAATATTTAATGATTTCAGGGAATCCAACATTTATTTGTGAAATAATGCTAGTGGTCGTTATCCCATATAAAAAAGAAACATTTTCTATTTTATACAGGCAAGCAGCCACTAGGCTTAATGTTTGATTTGGAATAAGGATCTGATCAGTTTTAAGATGACTTTAAGATTAAACTATTTAGATTTGAATATTTAAAAGCAGATTAGGCCTATAAGTTCGCTAGGCTAATGATATTCTTTGAGATGTGAGATACTTCTAAATTCATTTACTATGGTGTGATTGAACCTAGGGCAAACCAGAGAATCGCCAAAGATGTTATGAAGAAACTAATAGAGGTCAATGATTTAGTTTACGAGAATGTAATTAACTGTAAAACCATTCTAGATATATTTTCATATTTAAATTTAGATATCAAATTAACTTCATTTATTATGGTGTGATTGAACCTCAACGCAACTAGAGAATTTCTGAAGATGTTATGAATAAATTAATAGAGGGAGACGATCCACTATAGGAGAATGTAATTAAATGTAAAACCATTCCAGATATATTTTCATATTTAAATTTAGATATAAATTAAGTTAAAAAACATGGCATATATATTTTCATATTCAAATATGGATATGAAATTAATTAAAATTAACTGTAAAACCATCTTAGATATATTTTAGTATTTAAATATAGCTATGAAATAAATTGAAATTCCTTTAGTCAAGGTAGAATTATCATAATACATTTGAAGAATAATTTGAATTTATAATGTAACACTATTCCCGAAGATGGGATTCCAAATCAAAAATAGAAATCATAGTAAATCTCCAATAAAACAGATATGTATAAATGTTTTTGATCTAATTAAATCCCAAAAATCGTCAACGTATTTCAATGGCTGAAAAAAGGACATAACCCATCTAACAAGTATTTGTCTTTTGACTTAGAATCTATGTTAAATGTTTTAGCAATTATGTAGTTTAAAGCATCATTGAATTTTTTTCTCTAAAGAGACATTTACAAGCAACGCATTTTTACAATTATAAGATGTATTAAACCACCACTAAATGGAGTTAAGATTCTTGAAATATAATTTGGGATTCCTATAACCTTTATAATTAGAATGTTTTGTCTCGACACAATCTTCCTATGTAAATATGAACTTGAAGCCTCCAACCTCTAAGACAATTTTTGAAGGAATGAAGGCATCATGTCATCAAAATTTGACTTTCTCACCGATGTCCATAGTTATATTTTGAAATATTTTTACCATTGCAAGAACTCTTTCACATTAGGTCTGAGATAATTAATTTAAGTTTTGAGCTTGATGCCACAAAAATTTATTAATAGTTTTTATGCTTGAATCAACCTTGTGAAGGGTGTTTGCAAAAATACCATTTAAATCAAATATGATCAGTTTCATATTGCATGTGTTCTTATCTGTGACTGAAAAAAATAAAAATTAAATAGTTGAGGGTGGTGAATCAATTGAAAAATAAAAAACAATTCCATTTTGATATTTTATATCAAAAATCAAATGGTTGTAGGTGGTGAAGAAGGTATAAAATCTAAGGTTGTTCCTTTTTTTTTGCAAACTTTATTTAAATAGAATATAATGTTTTAATGTAAATAGTATTTACATACTATGATGTAGGTATTTAATTGCATTTGAAAGTGGTAAAAAAATTATATTATCGAAGAAAAAAATAGTATTTAAGCATGCTCAAAATTAATTTAGGAATACATATTTGATTAATAAAAACTGCTCAAAGATTTGTTACAATAAAGTTTCTCTGTTAATTTACATTTGCAACTTATACACTCATACTCTCAACTTATAATTAGGGAAAATATAAATACTCCCAACTTATATTTGTACAATCTCAGCATACAAAATAGTTAAGAAGAACCATCATAAAAACATATGAATGTATTTTATTTACAATGTTAAGCAATATCATCATAATAAAATTTTGAAATGATAAGTATTTATTTAGCATTTTCTCACTCCAAATATTTGATGCCCTCTACCACATTCAATCCCTTTAGAAACTATTTTTGATAATTATTTGTAAAAATAATTCATTAATCACATATATTTTGAACAAGATTATTCTATGCTTTTTATCATAGCCATAAAAATTGCATAAGGTTTTCCTTTGCTTCTAAAGTAATACACAATGTTTATTTAGTATTGTAGTGAACATCATTTCTACTCCAAACCTGTTCTATATTTTTCGTGATTCCATCGACCATATTGCAGTGTTCCTTTCCCTAGGTGAATACTAGATTCAATTCAGTCGATAAATATTTAGTGATGGCCTTTGTCATCTTTTCAACATCAACAAAAGTTATTTTTTTAATCCAGAATCCCATTTCAAATTTTTTTGACAATGACTTTATAAACTCTTTCAAGGTAAAATTCACAAAGTTGATACTCTCCTTTTTAAAATTGAATGACATCTCCTTAGGGGATGGTTGGTTTTCTCAAACATTGACCCTTCCAAATCTAAAATAAGAGTAATTCTTGTGGCTAACTATAGGAGAGTAATTTTTTTAATTGGTATCATATCAATTCTAACCAATGGAAACATTTAAAATTTCAGCTTGTGGCTACCACTTACCAATGGGGATTACTGTAGGATTGCATCTTATTCACCCATAGTTGGATCCTTTGATGCAAGATCTATTTCAAAAAAACATTAATCTATTCATAATATAGCTATTACAATATGGAAAATGAAAGAATATTTGAAAAAACATAGCTATCTACGCAGAAAATGGTAAATTCAATATCGACACTTTCAGAGGCTACCACTTATTGATTGAGCTTCCAAATTGGCTTACATTGACCTTACCCATGACTGGTTTTTTAGGAAATATTTTTTGTAAACAACATTAATCAATTCATAATCGATTTCATGTTATGGAAAATGAAAGCATTATTAATTGAAAATCATATTGCTCTTTGTGGTAATATGGTAAGTACAAAATAAATTGTTCTATGTCTTGTGAATGAATTTTAGTAGCCACTAGGGTTTTTTTATATTCTTTGAACCACCCATTGGTAGAAAATATTTCTGAGATATTGATGTGGATTAACGACCGCTAGGATATGCCATCATTGGTTGGACTAAGCATCGATACTAATGTCTTATTAGTTATGAAATGGTAACTACAAACTATGTAGCATTAGATGCCACCATGAAATTTTGAAATAGGTTATTTGGTTATTCCTTCTTTGAAAATGGTTCCTCTTCTAAAGTTAGTTGTTATCATTTTTATAACTATGTGAGCCTTATAAATAATTTTTTTGAAAATATGTATGGCTAACATACTAGGTTCTTCTTTGCATATTCCTATTGGTTACCACCATGCACTCCAGTGTTACTTTCCTATTTGCTGGTTGTCTACATAAACCATTAATTGTCTTATAATTTTTTGGGGCTTGGTAATAGTTTTTATTTATAATTGAACATGATTAACATACAAGGATTTGATTACATATTTGTGTCGATATGGCTTGTTTGAAGAACAATTGAATAAGGGGTTAATCAATTCTTATAAAAATTTCAAATTATAATTCAGATATGAAACTCAAAATACCATAAGCATACAATCACAATAACCACTTATTAAACTCTTAATGTGTGTACATCGAAACCATAAACAAAGCATATAATCATGAAAGAAAAGAAACACCATAATAACATAAGATATAAGTGAGAAAACCTAAAGGGAATAAACCCCATTGAAACACTATATTTTATTGATATGTTTATTAATTTAGTGAGGCACCAACCCCACAAGGAGCACCAACCCTAGTTTAGTATAGCACCAACCCTGCAAGGAACGCCAACCCCTAATGTTATGAAGAACCAACTCTAAAAGGAGGCTAAAACACCCCAATATGATCAATCATCCACTCAACCAACTTATGATGTTTAGATATTATATAATTTTCTGCCAAAACTGATGTAGATCCAATATTCAACACACACTTCTTCACTCAAACCCTATCATGTGATCACACTTCAAAAAGAAAGCTCTTCAAACCCTCTAAAAATGATCAAACAATTTCTCTCATGTCCTATTATTTTTATCAACCTACAAAACACTTATTTCATCTCCAAATCATGCTCAAAAACCTTCAATCACACTTAACCTAAGTCGGTCTACATGCACACACTCAAATAGTTCCAAAAGCACCCAAAACCACGATTTTATATGATTCTCCTCATTTAAAACTTAGGAACAACCTTTTACCTCCATTTGGTTTGACCCATAAATCAAGGAAACATTTAAAATTTTAAATACAATTGCCACAAGTGACGTAATTAGGTCATCCTATCTAAAAACCTCACTACATGTGCCAAAATTGGCTTAAAACCCCAAAAAATGCCCTTACATTAAATGTATAATTTCTTCATGACCCAAAACCATTTCCATACAAATAAAAATCATAAAAAATTCATAAATTATCACAATTAATATAAACCAATCAAAATATTTCATTTAATGGGCCCATTCCCTTTATAATTGTTTCATGCACCCTTCAAAGACCTTAGAAACTTCAACTGATCACCATATCACTTCTACTCAACCAATACATACCATGTAACCACTAAAAATGAAATAACCTGTATAACACTTCTAATAAATTTAAAATTCATGAAACATCCTTCAATTAAAATCATAGAAACATTTTCCTTCACCGGATCAACCCTACAAAAATTCTTATTCCAAAGGTTAGCTCAAAAATGATTTCTACATACATTAAATACATATAATTGGATTTATTGGATGCAAAATTAATCCATATTGACAATACAAGTTATATGAAGCATCACCAAATCCATCTCATGCTTCAAGTATCATAAAAGTTACATCGAGAATGCATGGTGTCTTGTCACGCCAACAATATTCTTATTGAAAGAATGCCTTGGAAACCCTATGAAATGAACTCATCATGAGATAATCCATATATCAATAGAAATATATCTTAATCCTATTTCAAATTCAAATTGAATTATTTCATAAATCCACCTATAGCTCAAGTTATGCTCATTTTATTGGACCTTGTTATTTGGGACCCCAAAGCGCCCATTGACCAGCTTAACCTTTTTGAACCTCAAAACACCATGAACCTGCATGAATATTTCTATAAAACTCCATGTAAATAAATCACAACTCCCAATAACCATGCATTATCAATTTTTCATGTTACTCCTTTGAACCAACTTGTCCTAAAGCCTTCATTCCTAGAAACTACTGTTTTTAGGTGGGGTCTACTCATCACCATGACCTCAACCATACATTTATGGAAGCTTGAGGATTCCTCTACAACATCAAATCATCACTTTTGATGAATCAATAAAAACTAGTTCACCATACTACACTTTATGTCAACTTCTCCTAGGTAGGGTTTAACTTGGGTTTTGGACCACTTTACCTTCTTAACATTCGTTCATAAGAACCTGAAGATAAAACAACCTAATTATTTTGTGAAATATTATAAAATCACATTGGAAGCATCCCTTAAATCCACAAGGTCCAATGTAAAGCACTGATTTACAACGAGCATCAAATGTTCTATTTCGAGCTTGATTTTAAGTTGTTCTTCACCCTGTCTCACATAAACTATCATAACTTACAAGATTATAATCAAGGAAACATGAAATTTTTCTGATATCCCTATGATACATAAAAATTACATATCCAATCTTAATAATGTAAATATCATACCTAAATATCTCCATCCTATCTCATTTGCATAGCCTTACCTTAGGGATTCTCACTAAGTAGAAACTAGTATCAACTAAAATTGTGCATCAACTAAACATGAAACCTCTATATATTACCCAAACATACCTCATATTCCATGATATACCTTATTTCATGGTTCCATGAGCTCATATATTCCCAAATCACTTTGTCACACCTCCAAGTAAGCATATCCACTCCCAATGAGCACATGTAACATGGTGAACCACTTGTACCTAAACTATACCACTTTCTGAGTTCTTAAACACCATAAAAACATGATAGAAATCATATAATCATACTTCCCAAGTAGCCAAGAATCTCACACTGCCAAGTAACACTTCCTAGGCATCTGTATAGGCTTGCTAGAGTAAGCACACATCACTAAATCCCACTTTAGCGAGTTGATAATTATTTGAAATAGTATGTTAGTAGAATGAACAACATAATGAAATCATCCTAAAACATTCAATTTTTCATTAATGTAGTTTTACATCAATGACAACACCTATTAGGCCTACATGTCAACGTAAATCCCCTTTTTCATTGATGGAAAACACCCTAAACTTCTCCCCTTTTTACATTAATGACAAATCCATACCTGTAGAATCATATTATTCACCATACTTGGCTTCATACCTTCATGATTTGGTTAGAAACATCAACCAAAGGTCTCAATTTTCTTCATTTTCTTGATTTTTTTCCAAAATCTGAATTTTGCCTTCATTTTAGGGATGTAAGCACCATGCCCCCTTGAATAAGCACTACCAACATCTGAAAAACATTAGTACACCATGAAAAATCATAACATTAACATTTTAGGGGCTACCACACCATTCTTCACCTCTCAATTATAAAAAAATAAGCACATTTTCTTCTCTAACCCTGTTTTAGCCTTCTTAAGAGCATTATAGTATTCATGGAACGAGTTGACATCACCATTAACATGCCAAAAATGACATGAAATACCATATCTCATCATTAATCCATCAATATTGACAATGAACCATAATTTCTAGGCCTAAATACATGCAATACAAGGCATCTTCATACTCTTCATACTATACCTTGGTGTTAAAGCCCTGAACAACCTTTTTAGTGCAAAAATGACAAATTTCAACATGCAACTATAGATCCACCATGCTTATACTCATGCAATAATTACTCCCCCTAGAAAAAATTCCTCAAATACTAACTCAAGAGCACAAGATAGGGAAACTAACCTTGCAACCATACCTTGAAAACACCATTACAACTTTGTCAAGGTCCTAAAACTTCATTTCAGTCTCTTACAACCCTATTTGATAGTGATAAGAAACTTTTGGATATTAACAACATAGATCATACCTCAAGAGCATTGAGAAGGTAATATTTAACTTGTATAACTCCAAACAATCTATGAGATGTAATGTACTTACTTGTGCAACTTCTTCATACCGAGACAACAAATTTTCTTACAATAACACCCTTTTCAACACTGTTAGAGGACTGATAACAACTTGTTAATGTCAAAATATTCATTTTGAAGGCAATAAGGTGTCTTGTGGCTTCTAAACACCTAAAATTTTTCCATTTAGGCATAAACCAAACCCCCTATCCTTAGAAGAAAAAACACAACTTCTTACCACTCATCCCCTATCTCATAGCATTGTATATGTGTCTCAGTCTTTACTTGAGATGCAAGAGTCAACCAACAAGCCTAAAACTTGATCATTTCAACCATGAGATACACTACACCATACATATAAATCATGAATAACTCATACCAAGGAGTGAAGATCATATTTTAATATTCTTCTCAACTATTATCATGCAAGACATGCATCTACAAGCCTGTAGAGTGCTAATTTGGAGAAAAACACAGTTTACAAGTCTCTACAAGAAACATTGACTTTCCAACAACTACCATCACTTAAAAACAATGAATGGATGAATACACTTACCGTTCAAAATTATAATGCACTTTTGAACACATAACAAACCTCTGCAACTAGGTCTATAATGCCTTTTAGACCTATAGATGATCATTCTTCTCTTGGAGTGATGAGATACCTTCACAAGCACTTATCAATAGAGATCAATAGTAAATGCACTCCAAACTATCTTGAGAAAATTCAAGGGAATAATAGAGATAAGAAAAAAACAAAAAATTAATAACCATCATAAAACTTACCCCAAGAACCAACATCTCTACCTCTATACAGTATCAAGCAATTTTAGCATACAACATGGTGAAACACAATCAAGTCTTCATCACTACTATACCTAACCATGAAGAAAACTTCATATACCATTTTTATCACTCATTTAGAATGATATCACATTTTTAATGTCTTGAAAGTCCTTGAGAAATAAAGTTAATTTGATAACATGCATCAGAATTCTCAAGTCCCAGGAAAATGGATTGATTCAGGGCAAAAATCATGTTTCTAGGGTCCCCTCGAATTTTTTCTAAGTCCCCTGTCCGAGAGGAAAAGAGCAAGTTCTGAGGAAAGGTGAAAAAAGTGGCAAAAACAAGCTTGGGACAGGAAAAATCGTGAAAATTGGCTAAGTCCTAGTCCTCGCAAAAGTTGGAACAGTTGGGACATCGAGGCGGATTGGCGAAAGGCTCCCAAGCAGCTGAAGGGAAAAGGAACATCCGGGCCATCGGGACGCATGGGACGTGGAAAGCGGTTCGGCCAAGGAAGAAGAAAATCGACTAAGCTGCAGGACATTTGGGACATTTGGGACGAAGAAGACGCGAAAAGGAGAAAGGACACAAATAGCCCGGATCGGCGTGAAAAGGAGAAATTTTACACTGGTTCGGGACATTTGGGCCGTGGGCGATGCAAACCATTGGAACAAATGGAATCGAAGTGAATCGAAGAATTTGTCCCGGCGTTTGGGAAAAGGGAAAATGCCTTTGGGGCAGTTGGACGCGAAAGGGGCGCGTGGGCGCGGATAGCGAAGAGCGAAAGCCAATCAAGCAACGCCACGTGTCATCGGCCGAATGAGGGACAAGGAAGCCCATTTCGGGTGGATCGGGAGTTTTTGTCCCAAATAGTTTGGGACATCCGGGACAGAGGGACGTGAAGGGCGTGAAAAGCCGGCAGACCCGCGGACCAATCAAATCACGACACGTGTCACAAGGGAGAAAGTCCAAAAGTCAAAGGGCGAGGTTTCAAGCACTGAGCCAATAAAAAGAGGACACGTGTCAATGAAGTAGGGAAGGAGAGAGAATTACGCATCCAATCAGCGCTTGACACGTGTCATCCAGGTGGCAGAGTGCGGGAAAGATTTTCAAAACACGTTTTCACCTGTTTTGTGCCCTAAATCTTCAGATCGACATATCTTTCGATCCAGAGCTCGGATTTGCACGTTCTTTATATCAACGGAAAGCTTATGAAATTCTCTATGTGATTCTAGGGTTAATCTTGAATTTTGGTGTAGTATAGAGAGAGAAAATTGAGAAATGGCTCTGACGCGTGTTCATGGCCAGAAGTGACATTTCAGCGACCAGATTTAATGCAGAATGGGTCGCATTCTCCTGTAATTCGGTCAAAGTGATAGGGTATGGGTTTGTAAGGTCCCCCATGCTGTTTTAATGCATCTGCAGTCGAGGAGGGATGGGCTCTCATGTTTTTGTACGTTTTGTCTCACAGGCTCGACCTGCTGATGTAAAAGCCAGATTTGGCTCATTTTAAAAGGAACAATTTTTGACATAGCAACTTCTTCTTTCACCTCCAGCAGGTGGTTGATGCAAGAATCAGACCTCTCCAAAAGATTGTAATAGTTTTTACCTCTCTGAGGTTGTAATGCAGTGATTTGGGTACTGGAAATGATAATGCAAGCTTTGTGAATGGTTTTCAGTCCTTTGTTTGTATTATTTGCTTCATTTCAGATCCTAAGTTATATCTTATCAGCCTGTGTATGTTTCATGTTGCAAATCTCTGGTTTGTGTCTATTTGCTTGACAGAAATGTTTCACCACTCCTTTTGGTGCATCACCATCTTTAGTTAGTTTCAATTTTTGCATTTCTATCCCTGCCCTTTGCAATTTAGAGTAGGATTAGGATCTGAACCTCTGTAGTTTTGCAAAATATAGATCTAAATCAGAGGAGTTTGAGGAACCAGCCTCTAATCTGGAGATTCCTCTCTCAGTTTCACAAGTCCCCACACTTGGAGAGAGGTTTCCATGTTGTGTGAAATCACCTTTGGATGCTAGAGTGATCAACCTAGAAGCCTGATCTGCATCCAGGGGTGTTGTGAGCCTGCAACAACAGTTTTGGCATGCCGGTGGGACTTAGAGGTCTCATTTTTATTGCAGCAGGGTTGATGTGCATCTGCTGCAATTTTCTTGCTTAAAAAGAGCTATTATTTGCATATCTGGCGACTCCAAGGGGAAGAATCAGCTGGTTCCAAGTGCAGGCCTGAAAACTCATGAGAAGAATCACCACAAGGTCAAGAGTTGGAGAAGAAGAAGTGTTGTTTGAATACCTGCAATTATCTCCAAGAAGAAGGCAAAGAGGAAGAAGGATTCAAAGGTCTCCATCTCCACCAAACAGAACTCTCTCAACTCCTCCACCTGGTAGGCCTTTCATTCAGTCAACAAGGGTTTTAAGACCAATTAGAATGGCTCAGAACAATCCCTACGTCAACTTCACAGGCAGCAGCCCACTTGCTCTCAATGCACAACATCCAGTTCCTATTGCAGCCTTGAAGAACATTCCCTACTTCACTGGAGAAAATCAGACTACTCCAGGTGATCATGTTAAAGATATTGCTAACCTTTGTGTAATTCATGAAATCAATGAAATGCAAGTGGCTGTCAAGTTATTGGCATCTTCCTTGGGTAAAGCATTGCTGATGGTTTAGGAGCCTTGGAGCTGGTTCTATCAAAGCTGGAATCATTTGTGTATTGCACTTCATGAGCAATTTGGAGAGAAGGGAGACAACTTGTCTCTTTTGGAGCAGCTGACAACCATCAAGAGAGCTCCCAATGAGCAGCTGACCGATTTCAACTTCAGATTTCAAAAAACTTGGGAGAGGATTCCAGTGGCAGTCAGGCCAACAGCAGAAGGTGCTTTTCTATACTATCTCAAAGCTTTAAATTCTGATATTTCTATGTTGATTCAGTCCATGGGAGGCATAACTATCCCTATGGCTTATAGCATTGCCATTAGGGCTGAAAATTGTTTAATCCAAGCTGGCAAACTTGCCCCTAGACCTCCCATGCCATTGTTTCCAAGTTTAGAGAGCCCAAACACTAGTCAAGCACCTAATTTGGCTCCCTCTCCCACTCCTAGAAATCAGAGTTCAAATGAAGCTTCCACTTCATCTCCAAGTGCCCCAAATGAGCTTCGAGAGGTCATGAAGCAATTGCAAAACCTAGGAAATGAGCTAGTTACTCTCAAGAGGCAACAAGCCCAAGGTTTCAGACCTTCTTATCAACCCCAAGCTCAGCCTAATAGGCAGCCATACCAACCACAAAGACCACCTAATCAGCTGCAAATATGAATCAAACAAGGCCTCCTGCCAATAGACCATTCCAGCCCTATAATCCAAATGCCATATCGCCTCTAAGGCATTAGTGCCCAACACAGAACAACATTGCTCAGGAATATGATTGGTGCTTTCCATGCAACGAGCCTCATAACCAATCCATGTGTTGATGGTGCTCTCAATCAAGCATTGATGGTGACAATCTCTGCGGTGTGGAGGTGAGGCGGTCGAGAAGCTTGATCAACAACAAGAAACATTCCAACAACAATCAGCCCCAAATGACACCACATTGGTGAACTGGCAAGCAGAAGATTTCTGTGGCATGAATCAAGCAGTTTCTCAAGGTGTTGCAGCCAACACAAGGTCAAAAAGGAGGAATTTGGGTGAAGAACAGCCATTAGCCCTGACCCAATCCACAACCTTCCATGGCTCCACAAATGATTGGAAAGCAAAGTCCCATTTCAAATGCACAAGGGCAGCCAAGAGAACAGCCCTAGGCCAACTCAAATGCATTTGTTGCTGCCCACGTGCGAGGGTGAATGTGCAAACCAAGGGACAACAAAAGATACTTCATCCCATTCGGTATCATTGATCAGATGAAGAAGACAAACGTCAACATATCAATGTGGGAATCCCTATCCATCCCAGGCCAAAGAGATCTGCTGCAAGCTGCCATGAAGGATTGGCCAACTTCAAATCAGCGGGTTCAGATGCAAGACAAAGTGCTTACAAATGCTGCCCAGCCTGAAGGAAATCATGGAGGACAACAAGGTAAAATGTTGAAGCCCCCTCCTTTTTATGTTTCATTGATCATTGGAAATCAGCTAGTACATAATTGCATGATTGACTCGGGGCAAGTAGTTCGGTAATGCCTAAACAAATAGCTTGATCGGCTAGGGCTCAGTATGAAATAACATCTAAAGGGGTAGTGCAATTAGATGGGACAGCGGATAGCAATAGTTGGAGTGATTAGAAATTTGAGTCTTACCTTGCACGCATGTCCCAAATGTTGTTGTTTTACAAGATGTATCAATCATAGACCTTCCACCACTCTTTGCCCTTTGCTTGTCGAGGACTTCACTGACCAAGATTGGGGGTATTTGTGCTGATTGGTCACACATGCTATTCAGAACAAGATATGGAACTAAGGCCACAATCAGATCGAACCTATTGCAAACTTCCATATTGAGCCTTACACTCCAAGTCAGATTAATGCCAATTGCTCAGCATTTGATCAAGAAGATCACCCTAGCACTGATGAGGCTGACACCAAGGTTGGAAGTATCCGGATCTAACTCTTGATGAATGGGCAAACAAGATACATGCTTTTGATCCCTATCAAGAAGTAGAAGAATCTGCAGCTAGGAGTTTATTGTTTACATGAAGAGAATCAACCTCTCCCTAGCATCACCAAGCCGGATCATAAAGACAAGAATGAAGTATGGCAATTGTTCTTTGATGGGTCAAGGAGTAGACAAGGTGCAGGAGGAGGAGCTATGCTCATTTCACCACAAGGTATAAGGTATTACTCAGCCTTCGTTTCCAGTTTTCCTGTTCAAACAACACGGTGAGTATGAAGCCTTAATTCATGGACTGCCTTTGGGAAATGAAGAAAGGCATCAAGAATTTACAAGTATTTGGTGATAGTGAGCTGATCATAAACCAAGTCAAAGGAAAAAATGCTGCCAAAAATGATCTATTGAAGAACTACAAAAATCGGGTATGGGATCTTATTGAAGATCTTGAAGCTTTTAGCATCAATTCCATCCCAAGAAAAAAGAATGAAGCTGCTGACAGGCTAGCAGCAATTGGGGCTGCGTTTGATGTTGTAGAAAGTATCAAAAGTGAAAATCTCAGCCTCATATCAAATTGGTTGTGAGACCAGCTATTCCGGATAACAATACAAGTTGGCAAGTCTTCGAGAATGATCAGCAAATTGTTAATTTCCCAAGAAGAAGTTGAGTTCTCGCGGGAATCAAGACAAGCTGCATCAGTATGGTGACCAAGTGGTGCGGTGAGAACTAACAAATTACCAAAAGGCCTCATAACCTTGGAGTCGATCTTGACCCGAATGATCAGTTCGGAAGGAGAAAGTGAACATTCAAGTAAAGGGTGAAGATTCAGAGCCTATTTTAGTGGAAGAAGGCAAAACATTGCAGATTGGAAAAGTAAGTACCTCACAAGAGAAATCTGATTTTGTTCAGCTTTGTCAAGAGTTCCCAGATGTCTTTGCTTGGACTTACAAAGATCTAAGAGGTTTCAACCCAAAGTTGGCACAACATACTATTGAGCTGGATCCGGAATCCAAGCCTGTCAGGCAAAAGCAAAGGCCAGTGAATCCCCATATTGAACCTCTCATGAGAAAAGAGTTAAGCAAGCTTATTGAGGCCAGTATCATCTTCCCCATCAAACACTCAAGTTGGGTCGCCAACTTAGTCCCAGTCAGAAAGAAGAATGGAGAGATCAGGTTGTGTGTCGACTTCAGAGATTTGAATAGAGCCTCTCTCAAGGATCATTATCCACTCCCTTCCATGGAGCAAATATTGCAGGTTGTAGCTGGTTCAGAAAGGTTTTCACTACTTGATGGCTACTCAGGCTACAATCAGATTATGGTGAGGGAGGAAGATCGATTCAAGACACCTTCACTGACCAAATGGGGAACATATGCCTACAAGAAGATGCCATTTGGCCTATCAAATCTTTGGAGCCACTTTCCAAAGGGCAATGGATATGGCATTGAGGGTTGATCAATAAAATAGTTTTGATATATCTTGATGACATCACTGTATTCTCCAAAAATGCAGTGGATCACCTTTTTCATCTGAGGCAGGTATTTCAGAGGTGTAGAAGATTTGGGGTATCATTGAATCCCAAAAAATGCATATTCCTGGCTCATGAGGGGAAACTTCTAGGCCATATTGTCTCGAAAGAGGGACTGGCAATTGATCCAGAGAGGGTTGAAGCCATAAGAGCACTACCATTGCCAAGTCACAAGAAGGCTCTTCAAAGCTTCTTGGGAAGGATCAATTTTGTCCATGAGGTTTGTCCCAGATTTTGCAGCCCTTGTCAAGCCCATCACCAAAATGTTAAAGAAGAGCATGGCTTTTAAGTGGACAGCAGAAGGCAAGGAGAGTTTTGAAGCAATCAAAGAAGCTATCTCTCAAGCACCAACTCTCATCAACCCAGACTTCTCCAAGGATTTCATCCTCTATGCATTTGGAGGTGATGACACTATTTCTGCCATTCTAGTACAGCAGAACAAAGATAATGATGAGCAGCTGGTTGCCTTCTTCAGCCAGAGCCTAGATGACTATGAGGTGAGGTACTCTTTTATTGAGAAGCATGTGCTTGCAGTAATCAGAAGCTTGAAGAAATTCAAGCATTTAATCTCAAACAACAAGGTCGATTCTTTGGTCTCACATCTTTGGAGTTAAGGACTTCCTCCTCAACAAGGATTTGAATGAGAAAAGGGCAGGTTGGATCACCCGTGTCATGGAATATGACATTGAGATCAAGATCACCAAGCTGGTAAGAGGGAAAGGATTGTGTGAGCAGCTGGTTTTGGGGAAGCAAAAAGAAGTATGCAACAAAGAAGAAACTGTTTTGACAGTCCAGGACAGCCATGAGCCAAGTGGCAATCATGAAGAAGACAATGCTTCCCCCACTCCTTGCTGGACCCAAGGTATTATGCACTTCCTAGGCACAGGCCTATGCCCTCCAGAGATGAACAAGACCCAAAGGAGACACTTCAGATTGCAGGCTGTCCCGTATGCCATTGTTGATGGAGTTTTGTTCAAGAAAGATGTAAATGGAGTGCTGCTGAGATGCATTAGCACAAGTCAGATTCAAAGGGTATTAGAAGAGTTCCATGATGGACCAGCTGGTGGCCATTTTGCACCAAGAGTGACAGCTCTAAAAATCATGAAGGCTGGTTATTATTGGCCTAAAATATTCAGTGATTGTTATGCATGGATCAAGAGGTGTAAGAATTGTGCATTCTTCACAGGAAAAGAGAAGTTTGCTGCCCTTCCATTGCATCCAATCTCAGTTGACCAGCCATTCATGCAATGGGGTTTGGACTTCATTGGAGTCATTAATCCCAATTCAAGCCAAGAGGCACAAATGGATTTTGTGACCCACAGACTACTTCACCAAATGGGATGAAGCGTAGCACTCAAAGAGGTGAATGAGTCTAGCATCTTAGACTTTTATGAGGGGATAACATGACAGATTGGGTGTACCTGCCACAATAATCTCTGATAATGCATTGGCATTCATTGGATCTAGGGTGACTGAGTGGGCTATCAAGAATGGTATTTACCTAAGCACTTCATCGAACTATTACCCTCAGGGTAATGGCCAGGCCGAGTCTACAAACAAGAACTTGTTGAGGATCATTAGGAGGACTCTTGATGAGAATCAGAGGTCTTGGCATACCAAGCTGAAATCAGCCTTATGGGCTGATAGGATAACTCCCAAAAGATCCACAGGTAACTCTCCATTTAGGCTTGTCTATGGAAGAGAGGCAATCTTGCCCATGTCACTTGAGTTGCCAACATTGGAACTCATGAAGCAGTTGGAGTTGCTTGAATTTGAGCCCATGGAGGTGAGGTATGCAGAGTTGATGGAGCTGCAAGAGATCAGAAATCAGGCATCCCAAGTAATGGAAAAGGATCAAGCTTTGATCAAGAAGACCTTTGATAGAAAGGCCAAGGATAGATCTTTTCAAGTTGGAGATCTAGTGTTGAAATGGGATGTGGACAGAGAAAAACCGGGAAGGCATTCAAAATTTGATGCCATTTGGAGTGGCCCATACGTGGTCACAAAGTGCAAGAACAACAATGCTTTCCAATTAGCCTCATTGGATGGTGAAGAACTGCAGATTCCAGTCAATGGAATCTATCTCAAGCGTTGCTTCTAGAGGGAAGTTCACTACCTCTGTAAATATTAGATTAGATTTTCTTTCCTCCAAGTGCTTGTGCACATTGTTTTGTTGTAGGTTAGTTTTGTTTTCCCTAAGTGCTTTGGCACAGCTTGCTATCCATGGAGATGTTTAGCAGTCCTTGCTTTCATCAGGTGACATTCCATCTTCCTCCTTGCACATTCTGAGTCAGTTGAGGTTCTAAACAGAATATTTGATGACTCCATGCCCAATGGACTGCTTAAGGCAACTGGTATCTTCTACCTAGCAGGCAGGTAACCCCGCTGAGTCACCAATTGTTATCCAAATTCACCCCCCAGGGTTAATTTGATAACATGCATCAGAATTCTCAAGTCCCAGGAAAATGGATTGATTCAGGGCAAAAATCATGTTTCTAGGGTCCCCTCAAATTTTTTTCTAACTCCCCTGTCCGAAGAAGAAAAGAGCAAGTTCTGAGGAAAGGTGAAAAAGTGGCAAAAACAAGCTTGGGCCAGAAAAATTGTGAAAATTGGCTAAGTCCTAGTCCTCGCAAAAGTTGGAACAGTTGGGACATCGAGGCGCGGATCGGCCGAAAAGCCTCCAGGCGATCTGCGAAGGAAAAGGAACATCCGGGCCATCGGGACGCGTGGGACGCGGAAAGCGGTTCGGTAGAAGAGAAGAAAATCGACTAAGCTGCTGCAGGACATTTGGGACATGAAAGACGCGAAGGCGCGAACCGCCGGCCCAAATTGGCCGAAAAGGAGAACTTTCACACTAAGCGGTTGGGACATTACGGGCGCGAGGTCCATGAGGACATGAGCGCAAAGCGAAGCAAAGGAAGCCCATTTCGGGTGGTTCGGAAGAATTTGTCCCAGACGATGCAGGCAGTTGGAACAAATGGGCGCGAAGGCGTGAAGGGAGGATTCGGGCGAAGTTGGGAAAAGGGAACGCGCCTTTGGGGGTTGGGACAAAGGGCGCGTGGGCGCGGATAGCGAAGGAAAGAGCCGAAAGCCAATCAAAAGCCACATGTCATCGGCCGAATGAGGGACAAGGAAGCCCATTTCGGGTGGATCGGGAGTTTTGTCCCAAACAGTTTGGGACATCGGGACGAGATGGATGCGGTGGGCGTGAAAAGCGGAGACCGCGGACCGATCAAATCACGACACGTGTCACGAGGAGAAAGTCCAAAAGTCAAAGGGTGAGGTTTGAAAGCAACGGCCGAGCCAATAAAAAGAGGACACGTGTCAATGAAGTAGGGAAGGAGAGAGAATTACATCATCAATCAGCGCTTGACACACGTGTCATCCGGGTGGCGAAGCGGGAAAGATTTTCAAAACACGTTTTCACTGTTTTGTGCCCTAAATCTTCAGATCGACATATCTTTCGATCCAGAGCTCGGATTTGCACGTTCTTTATATCAACGGAAATCTTATGAAATTCTCTACGTGATTCTAGGGTTAATCTTGAATTTTGGTGTAGTCTGGAGAGAGAAAATTGAGAAACGGCTCTGACGCGTGTTCATGGCCAGAAGTGACATTTCAGCGACCAGTTTTAATGCAGAATGGGTCGCATTCTCCTGTAATTCGGTCAAAGTGATAGGGTATGGGTTTGTAAGGTCCCCCATGCCATTTTAATGCATCTATAGTTGAGGAGGGATGGGCTCTCATGTTTTTGTACGTTTTCTGTCCCCTGGGCTCGACCCTTGAACTGTAAAAGCCAGATTTGGCTCATTTCTAAGAGGGAACAATTTTTGACATAGCAACTTCTTCTTTCACCTCCAGCAGGTGGTTGATGCAAGAATCAGACCTCTCCAAAAGATTGTAACATTTTTTACCTCTCTGAGGTTGTAATGCAGTGATTTGGGTACTGGAAATGATAATGCAAGCTTTGTGAATGGTTTTCAGTCCTTTGTTTGTATTATTTGCTTCATTTCAGATCCTAAGTTATATCTTATCAGCTCTGTGTATGTTTCATGTTGCAAATCTCTGGTTTGTGTCTATTTGCTTGACAGAAATGTTTCACCACTCCTTTTGGTGCATCACCATTTAGAGTAGGATTTAATTAGTTTACAAAAATTTTGCATTTCTATATAGATATTCCTCTCTCTTTCACAAGTCCCCACACTTGGAGAGATTTAGAGTAGGATTAGGATCGAACCTCTATTCAATAACATAACACAGACTTCACAAAGACGTTGACAAGACCTGACAACATACTAATATGAGTGCAAGATGCCTATTTTCAATGCAATGACCATACTTGTGGCTCCACAAATATAAAATATACTATGCCACACCTTTCAAGACAATTTATTCATCATAATAATTCATATAACCTTCTAATGACTTATAAAATAAAGTGTAGACATTTATAGACCCAGTGATATAATAGAGGCCAAATTTGGACACAAATGACATGAGCATGATATCCAAGACCAATAAACCATTAAGAAACACATAGATATATGTCAATATGACATTTAACCCTTCAACACTCACCACAAATAAATTACATACCATGGTAACTCGTCGTAGAAACCACATAAGCTAATTATAAGTGAAAATTGGAGATTCAAGAGTAATTAACAAGACCTTTGCACAAGAACCAACATTACGAACCAAGAAAATACAATGAGAAGAAAAAAACACATACCTTGAACATATATATTAGAATCACAATGACAAGTGATAGCTTCCCCTTACTTAGATGCTTCATATGCTTTGATATACCTTCAAGAAGCATAGTGAAGGTATACTTGTTCTAAGGAGACCTAAAATAAGGTCTTGAAGAGGTCCCAAGCCTTCTTGGGAACCTGAAAAACTCCTTCATCTTCCCTTCTCTACTATGAACACTGAGTAACACATCTCTTTTCACCATCATCTACACTTGAAGATACACCATGATCTCTCCTAGGTTCCCAAGCTCTTCTAGGACTGTTTTCATGCATTCTAGCTCTTTGAACACCAAAATATTGCATTCTAGGGCTTGAGTAAATTCTTATTTTACATGAGAAATATTAGAAGAATTTATTTCCCACATGCCCAACTTTGTTATAGTTGTAACACACCACTATATTTCTTTTGTTTTTCTCATAAAAATGTCTAGATGAGTCATTCATACATTCACTAGCAATGTGACCTACTTGATTGCATTTGAAGCATACAACCTTCTTGTCATAATCATCTCTAATGTTTCTCCATGACTGAGTGTCTCTAGGAGATCTCCTACACTCCTTAGCCCTATGACCAAAATAATTACATGTATAACAAAAACCATTGAAAGACCTTTCATACCTTGAGGCATTAGGTTGCCTAATTTTCTTTTTTTCTCCATGTCCTTGGCTTGAGGATCCTTCTTTCCTTCCTTGGTGCTTGATTCTCCCACTTATTTGCATGGAATTAGATCTTATTTCACCTCTTTGTTTCTCTTGACTTCATATTTGAATCCTAAACCAGTCCTATCACTAGCATCCTTTTGATTTCTCAAGAGATCATCAAGAGCTTTGCTACTTTCTTCAAAGTTATGATATGTCTTATCCCTTCTTGTATCATATGTAATTTATTTCTTAAGAACCTTCACTTCCTATTTATTATATTGAAGACTTAGAGTCATGTTACTCATTTGCAATTCTAGTCTTCTTACTAATTCTTCTAGTTTCTCAAATATTGCTCAATGTTTACCTTCAAGTTATTGTCTTTTTGTCTCACATTCCTTGAATTGAGAAGCCAACCTTTTTTTGTTCTTCTCAACATGTTCAAGTTCATATTTTGCACATGCTAATTCAATACTTAGAGCATAATATTTTCCTTCATCTTCTTTGCAAGAATCAGGTGAGATGTCAACCCAAGGAATAGATCCATCACTAGAGGATCACATAGCCTCTTTTGTCATGAAGAGAAATTCATCACCAATATCATTGTGATCAGATTCAACCTCTGAATCAGATCTCTCTTCTTCACTCTCAGATTCTTCCTTTTTAGTATAGAGAATTTTCTTATTCTTGTTCATGGATTCATTCTTCTTGAACCCTTTCTTCTTCTTATCAAATTTCTGATTCTTCTTCTCATTATCACTATCATGATCATCATTCCTTTTCTTATCATGTCTATGAGGAAACTTGGCAGAAAAATGACCAATTTTACCACATGAAAAACATTTGAAAGGTAGCTTACCTTTGTACTTACCAGTCCCAAGTGTCATTCTTCTAGCAACCATAGCAAATAGCTCCTCATCATCAAGCTCTAGGGTAGATCCTTTAGATATTTCCTTTTATTTAGCCACTTTCTCCATCTTGAATGTTATCTCCTTCTTAGTAGGCTTGGAATCCATTACCCTCATCTCATAGGTTGTTAGGGTACCATGTAGCTCATCCATGTTTAGCTTAGTGACATCCTTTGCTTCCTCTATAGCTGATACTTTTGAATCAAAATTAGGAGTTAAGGATCTTAACACCTTTTGGAAAAAAAAATCCTCTTTTAGATCTTCTCCTAACCCTTTCATACTGTTAATAGTCTTGTCAACTCTTAGAATATGGGCTGCAATATTCTCATCATCATTCATCTTAAGAGATTTAAACTGATTTCTAAAATTTTAAAGCTTAGAAATTCTTACCTTTGAGTCTCCTTCATAGAACACTTGGATTTTTTCCCATGCTTCCTTTGTAGACTTACAATGCATCACTTTTCCCATTTTAGATTCTCCAAGACCACTTAATATTGCATTGAAGGCCTTTGATTTGTTGGTATATTCCTTCTTTTCATCATCAATGAGAGTGGAAGAGGTAGGAGGATTATAACAACTTGCAATAGTATTCCAGACATCAAACCCTTGAGCCATGATATAGGACCTCATTCTCATTCTCCAAAATCTATAATTCACACCATCAAACATTTGTTCCTTTCCAATTACAGTGTTGCTTTCCATATTGTGCTTTAACGATATCCTTTCAAGTTGTCAAACTTATACAAAAGGACCTACTCGTACCAATTATTAGAAGCATAATGGACTAAGAGGGGGACAGTGAATTAGTCATTATAAAAATTCCAAATTACACTTCATATATGAAAATCAAAATACCATAAGCATACAATCAAAATAACCACTTATTCAACTCTTAATGTGTGCACATCATAAACCTTAAATAAAGCATGTAACCATGAAATAAAATAAATAACATAAGAACACAATATATAAGTGGGAAACCATCAAGGAAAAAAACCACTAAAAATATCTTATCTTTATATGTTTCTAAATTTATTGAGGTGCCAACCCAACAAGGAGAATTAACCCCTAGTTTAGTAGAGTACAAACCCTATAAGGAGACACTTGACCCCTAATTTTGTGAAGCATAAAATCCACAAGGAGGCTAAAACCCACCAAGATGATAAATAACCCAATCAACCACATTATTATGTGTATATATCATATTTTTCTTGTCACAACTGATGGAGATCCAATATTCAACTCGCACTTCTTCACTCAAACCCTAAGTGATCACACTTCACAAAGAAATCTTTTCAAACCCTCTAAAAATCATCAAACTCATGCTCTAATGTCCTATTATTTTTATAAACCAAAAAAACTTGTTTTATATACAAATAATTATCAAACACCTGCAATCACACTTCACCTAGGTTTCTTTGTATGCACACACTCAACTAGTTCCAAAAATCAACCAAAAACTATAAGCTTCTCCTCATTTTAAACTTAGGAACAACATTTTATGTCTATTTGGTTCAACCCATACATCAAGGAAACATTTAAAATTTTGAATACAATATTCACAAGTGACCCAATCATGTAGGCCTACCTAAAAACACCATTACGCTTGCAAAAATGGCTCAAAACCCCATGGGCACATTCTTAAAAATGCCCTTACATTAAATGTATACTTTTTCATGACCCAAAACCATTTACATATGAATAAAATATCATAAAAAATTCATACATGGTTTCAATTAATATCAAGAAATAAAATTATTTCATTTAATGGGCCTAGTTCCTTTACTGACTCTAAAAATAGTTATTTCCTACACCCTTTAAAGACCTTGGAAACTTCATTTGATCACCAAATCACTTCTACTCAACCAATACATGCCATGTAACCACTAAAAATGGAAGAACATGTATAAAACTTCTAAGAAAGTTAAAAGTCATGAAACATCCTTCAATTAAAATCACAAAAAGATTTTCCTTCACCAGATCAACCTACCAAAAAATATTATTCTAAAGGTTAACTCATAAAATAATTTCTACATATATTAAATACATATAAATGGATTTATTGGATTCCCAATTAATCCCTATTCACAATACAAGGTATATGAAGCATAACCAAATCCATCTCATTCTTCAAGTATCATAAAACTTACATCGAATGCATGTTGTCTTATCATGCCAACAATATTATTCTTGAAAGAATGCAATGGAAACCCTATCAAATGACCTCATCATGAGATAATCCATATATCACGATAAATATCTCTAAATCCTATTTCTGATTCAACTTGAATCATCTCATAAATCCAGTTGTAGATGAATTTATGCTCATTTTATTGGACCCTACTATTTGGGACCCCAAAACTTCCCATTGACGGTCAAGATTTTTAGAGCTCAAAACACCATGAACCTGCATGAATATATCTTGAAAACTCCATGGAAATAAAACACAACTCCTAATCATCACACACTATCAATTTTACATGCTACTCCTTTGGACAAACTTGTCCTAAAGCCTTCATTCCCGAAAACTACAATTTCAAGGTGGGGCCCACTCATCACCATGACATCAACCATATATTTATGGAAATCCTAAGTAGTCCTCTACAACATCCAATCATAAATTTTAATAAATGAATAAAAATTGTGTCTTCATACATCACTTTCTGTCAACTTCTCCTAGCTAAGGTTTTAAACCACTTTACCTTCTTAACATTCGTTCATAAAAACATGACGATCAAAGTACACAATTCACAATGAGCATTAGAAGTTCAAATTTGAGCTTGATTTTCACTTGTTCTTGACCTTGTCTCACATAAACTATCATAACTTGCAAAATTCTCATCAAGGAAACCTGTAATTTTTCTAAGAGAACTATGACACATCACACTAACATATCTAATCATCATAATGTCAATATCATACCTCAATATCTCCATCATATCTCATTTTCATAGCCTTACCTTAGGGATTCTCACTATAGAAGCTAGTATCAACTAAAATAGTGCAATAACTAAATATGAAACCTCTGTAAATGACCCAAACATGCCTCATATTCCACGATATACCTAATTTCATTATTCCATGAACTCATATAGCTTCAAATCACTCTGTCACACCTCCAAGTAAGCATACATGCTCCCAATGAGCTTCGTAACATGGTGAACCAACTGTACATGTAATATACCAATACTATGAGTGCTCAAACAACCTAAAAAATGTTATAAATCATATCATCATATTTCCCAAGCATCCAAGAAGCTCACACTGCCAAGCAACACCTTTTGTGCACTGTATAAGCTTTCTAGAGAAAACATACATCAATGAATCCCACTTTAGCAGCCGATAATCATATGAACTAGTATGTTAGCTCCATTAAAAATATCATGGCATTATCCTACAATATTAACTTTCTCATTAATGTGGTTTTGAATCAATGGTAAAACCTATTAGGCGACGTGACAACATGGCATTTGAGTTCTCCTCATTTGTCATCGAGTTGGTGAACATACATTATTTAAAAAAAAAAAACCATGGAAGTTTAAAACAATGTTCATTAAACATATTTATAACATTATTGAAGGTCAATTTTAATTAGTTGTGTAACATCAAGTTGAGAGGGTTGTACATCAACTTCTATTGTTCTTTGGTTTTCTGCATGAATAAGAAATGGGTAAGTAGCTTTTTTTTGGTTAAAATCCATTCAAAAAAATCACTTATTCAAGTTGCATTCTGGTATGAACCTTCTTTCATATGAGAACAAAGTAATGATTCAAAAACATTTTCCGACTATATGTCTCAACAATACAAATATCAAATAGATTGAATTCAACTAATGCACATAGTGCAACACTACATCAATAAAGAATTAATGCTAAAGAATTTTGGGAACAACATCAAGTAAACATCTCATCCTAGAACTCATATGATCATTCGCAAGGAAAAGAATGTTTGTTTCCTTTTAGGATAATTTTTCTTGCAGTCATCAATTGTTGTGGAAGTTTTTCCATCCAATCCCTAGTGACTTCTTCTCTTTTATCATTGTTATCATCACAGTTGTGCACACCAGCTATTGTGTACATAAATAAAAAACTTTTAAATTTCCCATTACTATCATAGAATCTATATAGCATCCAAGTGATAATCGATTCTCCACTGTATTTAACATTTTCCATGTATTAATTATTATTTCTCTTTACTTTTTTAAATATTAGATTAGTATGAGAATAATAATACAACCAACAAACTGGTTCCAATAACTATTAGCAGATCCATTATGACATCGAATAAATATCGCTAGAAAAATTACAAAAATTAGTCATAACCCATTCATCATTAAAAGGATTAGTGCAAGTAATAGCTGATAGAGTTGAGGAAGCTAGAACGGGTATGCACATTGACAAGTAAAATATTTTGTGTCCTCCATCCTTACTGATATATTTTCTTCCATTGACATCACATAGTTGTCTAATATTGTTTGAGCCTCGATGGGAAGAACTTATTCCGCCATATTTTCCTTTTTCATTTTTCCTTTTTCCCCTATTTTGGAATCATATTTTCTCATTCCTTTTCTCTCTTCACCCAATAGCACAGACAACTAGCAATAGTGTGATTCATGTAATTTAAATTTTTCAATTACATTGGATTCATTACAGGATGACAATAGAATAATATCTAGATGTTTTTCTTTAAAATAATGTAGTACTTTTGCTCTCATTTTTCTATCTCCTTTTATTCTCCAGCAATAAGAATCAAATGTCTCTGCTATTAAGCCTCCCTGAATAGAGGTAGATAACTAGATATCCCATGATTATACATTATCTCGCTAGTCTTGATAGTTCTTCATCAATCATTCCTCTAGCAACCCTTAATGAATTGGTTTTGAATCTTGCTAAGGAATTTGGCTAAAATTTAACCTGATTATCTTTAAGAGGTGAAGAATAAAGGCCACCAAATCTAAGCAACTGAAATGTTGTCATCCATTTACTCCATATATCATCTGTAAACAATAGAAAAGTCCATTTATCATATATACTTTCAGTTATGTCCACTTTAAAAATCAAAATGAATTGATTCTTAAAGTTTGCATTCAAAGGACAATCATATGCTAAATATTTTTATATAACAAAAGTAAATGTTAATAACCAATGCAATAAAATTAAAATACATTACCTTCCACTCTTTTGTTTTTTTTTTTGTCAAGCCAAGATGTTGAGGACATCCTAGCAATTTCCAAATTGATCTATCTTTGTACAGAAAATTAATAAACTTAGTGTCTATCTAAGTTTTGTTCACTTCATTCTATTGTTTGCAAATATTAGTAATGGCCTTGTTAGTTGCATTTTTAGACAGGATGTGAGCCCTTCAAAACTATAGCCTTAGATGTAAATACTTGTAAGTATTTGAGCCCAAATATATTGTATGTTGGCCATCAAGTATATAAAATTTAACATCATCCCTTTCTAGGTATTTTGGATCTTTGAGTTCCACAACATTATTTGTATACTGCAAGAAGGGAAGAAGAATTGTGTCTTTCTATGTTGGAATAACATGTATTAAGATGGAGTGCACAAGAAGGTCAACATTCTCATCATTTATAGGATGATACTAATATTTTGGAGGTGCCACATGACACCTAGAAACATCTATTGAAAATAATTCACCATTGAACAAAAATTAATCAAATTGATAAATAGTCAAATGTTCTACTTTCGTGAATATAGTGGTTTCTTTCTTCAACAATGCAGTTGATTTAGTATTATTTTTTAACCCCTATAACTTTGATTTGGATGGATCGATCTCCAATTTATCCAAATATGTTCACCTTATCTTTGTAAACAACGTGGCAAGTTTAGGAGGTGAAATATAACCTATTCTATTCAAAAATGATAAATATAATAGTTTTTATTATTTCTATACAATTTTTTGAGTATTGTAAGCATGCCACTCTAAATGTCTTCTTCATTTGAATAATCAGTTTTGTCATTATCCTCTAACAAACCCAAATTCCAACCATACAAAGTGAACAATAATATGGTTCGTTATTTATTGAGGCTCGCATTTCCCATGTCCTAAATAAAGAAACATCGACTCCATATCCGAGAATAAGACACTTTTTATTTTTATAGTCAATGTGTTTGACCTAAACACGCAACATACTAGAATCAATAATTGTTGATGATATAACCATACCAACTTCCTCATGTTTTTCATCTATAAAAAAATAACCACAGGTCGACGTAGTAGTTGTCAAGTTTATGGATTTCAACAAACCATTCCTCATCTCTTTTCTTCCAGCACTCAGTGCCTTCAATGAATGGAATTTTTGAGAATGGAGTGTGAACAATGGAAGACATTTTACCTACAATTGGAGTAGAATATATTAATAATTACTTCACATATGGACTAAAAATTATTTTTTTTGCATTATATGATAATGAATATAAGTATTATCCTTTGCAATCACCAATATCTAGAGTACATTAATTTTTATCATTGGAGAGTAATCAATGTAATGGTTAGCAACCACTAGGCTTTGAATGGACATGATATCTAACCTTCAACTAGTTACTTTAATTCATATTTTGTGGATCACATCAATAATAATAGAAACTATGCAAAATTGTTCTTGACAAATAACATGCAACATATTTTGGAGGGATTATACTTTGTCTTGACAACTATCCACATTACATAGATAACATGATAGTAACATTTGAAAATATAGATGTTAGAAAAATATAGGATTTAATTTGACATATAAATGGATAGTTTTTAACATTCGTTGTTAATTTACAAAAATTGAATGGACTAGTGTAGAGGCCATTAAGATTTAAATTTTCATATTTTGAGTAGAGTGTGTGAGAAACAAATCACAATAACGAAGTCAACGGTCACTTAGCAATATTTGTTAAACATAAAAATGTTTAGTTGTTCCTTAACACATATTGTAAGGAATAACTTAATGGACACTAAGACCTAATGAGTATTATTTGAATTCAGTAATTAGAATATATTATGTATAACACGCAATTCAAATTCGTTCGTATCAAATAAAATGCTTAGCGATCGCAAAGATCCATTACTAATTGAAAGGAATGACATAAAGGCCTCTAGGATCTTAATTTTATTGATTTAAAAATAGCAATAGAATAAAAATCATTGTCTAGCTTAGCACCGCAAGGTTCCCATCATTACCTCTTGTTGTTCTAACCACTATCTCTACATTTTTGAATCAATATTATTTTTCAATGATTATAAGTGTATCATATTGGATTGACTCTCCTTGATGGAGCCAAGTGTTGCACTACATACCCATGAGAGGGATGAAGCCTTATGTAGTTCTCATAAGATATATTATTTATGACGTATAATTCAGTTAGGTTTCTTAATTTGAAAATAGCTATATAATAACAAACAATGTTCTATATAGTGCCCGCTAATATCTTGTCATTTCTCGCTTTTCATTGTAATCACTATCTATTCATATTTGTATCGATTATGTTTTTCAATGATTTTAATTAATTTGTAGTTTTTGGAATTTTCAATGCAAACCCAATTATTGCACTACATTCCATCGAGAGGGATCAAGAATTATTTATTTCTCCTAAGATATATCTTTATAAATTATAATCCATATTCATTCATAGAAATTAAAAAGGCTATCGACCATTAGGTTCAATAGTTTCTTAATTTGAAAATAGCTATAGAATAATGAATCATGGTCGGATTAGCGCTGCTTAGGATCCTATCATTACCTCTTGTCATAGTAATCACTATTTGTATAGCTTTAGATCGATTGTAATTTTCAATGATTATAATCATATAAAATTAGATGGAGAATACCGGTGGAGCCAATTGCTGCACTACTTTCCATCGAGATGGATCAATACTTTTCATTCATATCAAAGAACATGCTTATCAATCGCTAAGATCTATTACTAGTTGAAAGGAATAATGTAGCAACCGCTAGGCTCAATGTTTATTAATTTGAAAATAGTTATATAATAACAAACAAAGGTCTATCTTAGAAACCGTTAGGATCCTATCATTACTATTTTTCATTCTAATATTTATCTATTGATCTTTGGATGGATACTATTATTCAATTATTGTAATTGATTCGTATTTTTGGACTTTACACCGCAAAGCCAAATGTTGAACTACATTCCATCGAAAGGGATAAACACTTATTTATTTCTCCTAAGATATATTTTTGTAAATTATAATCCATATTCATTTGTATCAAATAAAAATCCTAGCGAATGTTAGGTTCAATAGTTTCTTAATTTCAAAATATGTATATAATAATAAATCATGGTCTTACTTAGAACCCACTAGGATCCTACCATTACCTCTTATCATAATAATCACTATCTATATAGCTTTGGATAAATTGTAATTTTCAATGATTATAATTGTATCAAATTGGCTGGATGTTACTTGGCAGAGCCAATTGTTGCACTACTTTCCATCGAGAGGGATCAAGACTTTCCATTCATATCAAATAAAATGCTTAGTGACCACTAAGCTCCATTACTAGTTGAAAGGAATAACGTAGTGGACGCTAGGCTCAACTATTTTTAATTTGAAAATAGCTATATAATAACAAACAATGGTCTAGCTTAGCGACCGCTAGGCTCCTATCATTACCTCTTGTCATTCTAATCTTTATCTATTTATCTTTGGATGGATACTTTTTTCATTGATTGTAATTGTATCATATTGGCTAGACTTTACAAGGTGAACCCAATTATTACACTACATTCCATCGAAAGGGACTAAGAATTATTTATTTCTCCTAAGATATATCTTTGTAAAGAATACTTCACATTAGTATGTATTAAATAAAATACTTAGTGACCACTAGGCTACATTACTAATTGAAAGGAATGACAAGTTGTTAGGCTCAACAATTTCTTGATTTGGAAATAGTGATAGAATAAAAAATCATGATATAGCTTAGCGGCCGCTAGGCTCATACCAATACCTCTTTTTATTGTAAACACTATCTTTACAACTTTTGATTACTATTATATTTCATTGATTATAATTGTATCATATTGGTTGGACTAGCCCTGTCATAGCCTAGTGACACACTATATACCCCTGAGAGTAAGTGATATTTATGTATTTTTATAAGATATATCATTGCAACATACAATTCACATTGGTTCGTATCAAAGAAAATTCTTAACGACCACTAAAATGCTTTATTTATTGAAATCAATGACATATTGACCGTTAGGCTTAAGAGTTTATTAATTTGTAAATAGTGATAGAATAACAAATGATATAGCTTAGTGTACGCTAGGTTCATAATAATACCTATTTTCATTGTTTTTCATTGTTTAAATGAAAAAAACACCTTTTGAGATTTTAGAATTTTCATGCCACGTGTTATCATTTTAGTGGGTACTATTTATATTATAATATCGCATATTCATATAGGTTTAAAATATTTTATACTCGCTATATATATATATATATATATATATATATATATATATATATATATATATATAAATTTCATAATAAAAGTGTCAATTATAATGTTTTCTAACTATCAGGTTCAAACTTGCCACATGGCATAGATTAATTGGAGAATTATATTTCATTAGCACACTACATCTAACATTGTCTAGGTCGATTTTGATAAAAATAAAAATAAATGTGCCTATACATTTATACAATTTATTTCTTTTGTTTTCTTATAATATTATATGTTTTATTTCATTTTTACTATTTTAAGCTATAACCAATAACAAAAGGCATTGTTTTCAATTTTTTTTTCGATATCCCACAACTTTTCTTAATGAGGGGTAAATTCAAATTTCAAATTGTGAATTCTCTTGCATTTGAGATTATTTGAAATTTGAATATACTCACAAATTCTCCCACTCTTTTGCTTAATGTTTGGGAGAGACTAATTATCATATCTTGCACTTTTTATATCTTCAAAATTCTAACGTGCAATGTGTAGAAAAATATATTAAATACCCCAGAGAACTATATTTTAGGGTTTTTTTGCTCTTGCAGAAAATCATCTCGTGAAATCATAGAAGAATACAAGCACGATGTATATTTCTGTGTCGAGTGTAAGAATCTTGTCTTTTTGGTAAGGTAACAATCAAAAAGTAATTATAATCTTTTTTTATAGGAAATCACAAAAAGGATGCACATAAAGGAGGGAAGAAAATGTTATGAAATACACAATGCTCCATGGTAATTAGTTACCATATATAGTAAAAGGTTATTTACGATTATTTCGTATATAGTTGAATATATTTTTATAACAACAATATATTTATTTGTTTCACTTGTGTTTCCATACCGAGTTATTTTTTATTCTCACTTCCTATTTTATAGGACATTGTTTTCCTATATCTTTGGCTATATAATAGACTTTTTATGGGTTTCATGATGTATTGATTGCCTTTGTATGGGTTTCATGATGTATTGAATATTATTCACAATTATTTTGTTTATTCTATTGTAAAAAATGATCAAAATAATTCATGTGGTACTAGAGAAGATATGGGTAGATGAGTAACATTGGATGAATTTACTTTGCATTTATCTTACATTAGTGGTAGATTGGTGCAACTATATGATTCTATACAATTATGGTGACATGTTAGGCCTAATGTGAAATGCCATAGTAATGCATTCATCTAAAGCCTTCTGTGAATGTCAACTTTCATGTACCTTTTTGATAGGTATGAAGGCTATTTGATCATCCACATGTGGAACTATTCTCTATTCTAATATCTTTTCAATCACCATGATAATCTTATGGTTTTATTTATACTATGGTTTATCCCCAAAAAGATATCATTTTGACATGCCCGTAATTTCTTGCTCTCAGCCAACCATACATTATCTTCAGGGATCTCTTTGCATTGAAATCCTCGACCATAAATCATTTGATCTGAATTTGATAGGAGCATCCTTGTAGAAAAAGTGTTCTTTAAAATCAGGAGAATTTATTTTTGCATTTGTATTTTCCAAGAAGATACTACGTGGAGTCTACACTCAAGAAGATTGACACAAATCTAAAATAAGTATTAAACAGTTGAAACTTGCAGTCTAAAAATCAGATTTGTTTTGATGAATGGAGTGTTCATCAAGTTATTGAAAGTTTGGTGATTTATTCGAAGATAGAAAGGCATCAATATAAACAGTTTTTTAATTGGATTCTTTACCAACTTGGACTCCCATTTGAAGGTCGCATTGATCATGAGCTCCTCAACATTGTTTTTGAGTTTCCATGAAGAATTTATTTTTAAAGGATGTGAAACGACTCATGGAAGAATTCATGTATATACATTCTTTCCTATAATAAAAAGCAAAATCAACTCATTCTTCCATTTTTTCCTATTGCATCGTCCGAGATAATATTAAAGGGAGTGTTGCTGCATTGAAATGTGCCTTTCTTTCCAAATTTTCTGCTCATGCAAATTGATCGTTGTCAACTTGAATCTCGATATCTATCTCCATTTGGTTACATCACCAAGATCTACATAGCTTTCAAACAAAAGATCTTTCCATATTCAAATTCTATCCTCCACAACCAACTACACTACATGGTGTGTAAAGTTAAGTATTCAATTTTTCTTGTTTTGAGTGTGTAATAAGTCAAAAGGTATTTTACATATTAGATTCTAGTGTTTGGTATTTTTTTAAGTCCATAGCTTTTTTAATTTTGTTAAGAGTTTATAGTCAAATTGTTTTAAGTCTTTAGGATCTTTAAATATGTCAAAAGCTATATTTTACATACTTTTGTTTATGTCAATGTGTCAAAGTCTTCGAGTCTAAAATTGTTATTGTATTTATTTTTATAAAATTCTTAGTTATAAGACTATAATAATTTTGAGTTTGTCATTAACTAAAGTAAATTTGTATTGTAGTTTCCTTGTCAAAAAAATTGTCAAATTTATGAGTCGTTGTGAAAATTTGTAAAAAAAAAAAAAATCCTCATTTTTCAATAATTAGAGGCATTTAATCTTTGTACGCGACATCCAAATTATGGAGGTTAGTTTTCTAGCTTTATGATCAGATCCGATTGAGTTAGCATCCTTCCACTAGAGGAAGGAGGAACAAGAGGCTGGAGGTCAACAAATACCTCTCGTCAGTCACCAATGACGGGGCCACACGAAGCTATGGTGACAGTGTGTGTGTGTGAGTTTTATTTTATTTCATATTTTTAGTTTGTTTCAATTGTGTCCAATATGATTTCAAAGTTCCTGTTTTGTGTTTAATAAGTGAAAATTTCACATTGAGGTGTGGGAACATGGTTTAAATGTTCCATTTTCACTTTTCCCTCTTTTTCATATTTGTATTCAATAAACATTGTTTCGTACATAATTCCCTGAAGGAAAAACATAGTGGACAGATGAAAGCACAAAGGAAAAAAACATCATGATATTTAGGTTGGTTGTTTTATAAAACCATCCTTTGTTGAGGTTGTTGGTTGTCATGTAAAACCATCCTTGATGTGGTTGTTAGTTGTCCCTGTAAAACCATCCTTGTTGAGATTTGTGGCTATCCTGTAAAATCATCCTTGTTGAGGTTGTTGGTTGTCCTGAAAAATCATCCGGATCATGAGCATGCATCGCGTAAAGCTACGAAGAAGTGTAATTGTTTTTCTCCCATGTTCGCACTAAAGGGGGAATGTTAGGAAATACATAGTGCTACATGGCAATTAGTTACCATATAATCAAATGTTATTTACGATTATTTTTAGTTAGTTGAATATATTGTTAAAATAACAATATATTTATTTGTTTCACCCGTGTTTCCATAATGAGTTATTTGTTATTCTCACTTTATATTTTATTACCAGTTGTTTTCCTATATATTTGGATATATAATAGCCTTTGTATGGGTTTCATGATGTATTGAATATTATTCATAATTATTTTGTTTATTATGTTGTGCAAACCGATCAAAATATTTGAGAAAAATGTGTTGTGGATAAAATCATGTACATAGATAGTTTGATGCAAAGATGGAGTTTTGAAAGACATCACCAAGTAAGAAATAATCTCATATCTAAATCAAGTAATTATTATAAATGTATATTATAGTAAATTTACACATTTTCTATTGTGGGCTTGTTCATCGTTTCTATCTTTGACTAGTTCATGTCTTTTCACGTTAGTCCAAACCTATTTTTCCCTACCAAAATGCTCTCCATGACCTAGCTCTTCTTTTCCCTCTTGAATCACACTCTAAAGTCCAACCGCTTTTTTTTCCCTTACGAATCCTAATCCATCAGTCCAACCCCACTTTCTGGATCCTTTTAGTGAAGAAAAGTAGCACCCTAGGATCTATGCATTACAAAACCATACTTTATTCCTAACATGGACTTGTCTCAAAGTGTGGGACCCACGTGAATGAGACAAGCCTCCAAAGAAGGTTGATTCCTCTCCTAACGTAGTGCAAACTTATCGAAGTGCAGAGAATGGAAAATAATCTAATCCTACCCTAATGCTTTCCAAGGAGACAGGGATAGAAAATACATAAAAGTAAACCTACTCTAATGGAAGGTGATGCACCAAGAAGGGGGTGGAGAAATTTCCTAGTGAGTGAAAATAGGGATGAAATGAGGTGAGAGAGGGTAGAAACATGCACCACAGTCCAAAATCACATTTAAATCTCCAATTCCTCATAGCAAAAAAAGATTTGGGCCTGTAATAGAACAAGAAATGCATAATATACCTATAAATGTAATGGAAAAGAAAAAGAATACAATATAACTAGAGAAAGGATGAAAAAGAAAAACATCATTTTTATTGATTAAAATGATGCACAATCCATTAAAATGAAAGTAGGAGACAATAATCCTTCACAAAATGCTCGGATTTGAGGCTTATAGCTCAAAAAAATTTGGAAAAATTCGGAGAGTTATTATGCAAAATCTCATAACATATCCCCAAAAATAGGAGGGTTGAGTATAATTTATAGCCATTGTGCCCTAATTTTTCCCTAATTTTTACATTAAATTCTTGATAGGTAGTTGAGAAACATCAACTACCACCATTTATACTCTGCTCACAACTTTTTTTGTTAAGTTGTCTTGTCACACTTAAATGCTCGACAGGAAACATTAAATATTCTGACAGGTAGCATTAAATGTCATGATAGGTAGCTGATTTATCTTTTCACGTCTACCCTTTCCTTTGATTTGTGAGCCATTTATGTTGAGTTGCTATTTTTTTGAGACCATGAATTGTCCAACCAGGTGGGTTAGATGTCATCTATCCACACTGGGTTGTACACCCAAAAATTGATCCATTTGCAGTTACTTACCATTCGGACCATCCACCCACATGGAGGTGGACGTCCGTTCATCCTCTTCCACACGGTTTGTGACTTGTCTAACTTTTTGACATTTCAAACCTCTAACCGCAGTACACGTATGCTAGAAAATCACCCATCCAACTACGTTACATTGCCTAACATGCTTAGTCATCTAATTTCCTATCTGTATGACCTCCGTGGCATGTCCAAACTAGGGGGTTAAACAATTGTCCATCTATTTTACTTACAAAGGATTACATGGCCACCCAACCAATGATTCGTCCATCCCAAGTTAGACGGTCATCTAACTTGGGACTTTCCAACCCAACTATCCAACCAAGGTGGTTAGATGACTATCTCTCTCTAATGTCTAACCTGTGGGGTTAGACGACCATCTGACCTTATGTTGTCCAACCTAGTTGGATGGTTTTCTTCCACCACCTCCAATGTTGAGCTCTGTTTACCTACCTCTACCATCCACCGACTAAAAACCAGGTTGAACAACTTATAAGCATCCAAATACCGACCAAGGACCATCCATCCTAGGCATCCAACCGGGCATCCATCCCGACCATCCATCCTAGGAATCCAACCTAAGCGTCCATCCCGACCATCCCATCCATCTAACCTAGGAATCTATCCCACCTATTGAACTCTGTCAATTATTTGATGAGCTTAACCATCAACTCCACCGTTCGTTGTGGCTCACCCATTTCGTCATGAGTTAATACTAACTCGACTGAGCTAAGACATAATCTACCCTAAAGATTACAAAGAATTTATTTTCCCCATCAACTCGCTACGACTATGACCTATTAATTGTCCATTTTGGAGGGTGTAAAAATTTGATAAAAATTGGCGACTCAAGGTATGATCTCGCTTACTAGATTTGAAATACCAATGACCTTAGAGGATCCATTGGGCATGGAGTCATACTGATTGCTAAACTTGTCTAACACTTGGGAATTCAACCTGTAAACTCCTGGAACACTCTTTGGGGCATATAATTTTTGAAAAACCTCGGGTTAGGGACTAGATGATTCATCATGAGACCTTTCCTAGAACTTTAAAGTGTAAGAGCAAACAAAATGCAGATATGTACAAACAAAAAGTTCATACACATCCAAAATGGATAATGTAGGGAGTGTGCAAGAAATTATTACAAAAGTAACCCTAAACTACAATAGAGAAATGTGCCATAGAACTTGGAGGAATTAAAAACCTAGACTAATATATACAATGGTGGGAAAATTTTCCCTTAGTAACAATGTTTGAGGTAGATCCCATTGACCAAAATCTATATTTCTTCATCCTAAAACTTAGATAGTTGGAAAGAATTACTACTCTTGCATCTAGTGAAAATATAGGGGTCACTCCAAAAGGCATCAAACTTGGAATGATTTCCTTGTTTATCCTAATTTGTATCCCACTTTAGAGCTAGATCTACTTCCATCAAGGTCCTTTCCTTAGCTTTGTTGTCAAATGAACTCTTGATTAAAGTCGATCATTTTCCAAGATTTGCATTACATGTTCTATTTTCTTTTCTAATTCCATAAGCTCTGCATACCTAGATTCCATGGGCCTAAATACGAGACAAATCTAGTTGTTTCAGGAGCTCCAATGCCAACAGCTCCCGTGAGATGAACAACACTTGCTTCTCTCCCATAGACCAGCTTCAAAGGTGTGTTTCCTGTTGACCTCTTGGTGTTATCTTGCCATCCCAAAAGGATGATTTGAGATTTTATACCACTTCCTTTGATTTTCATTCAAATTCCTCCTGATGATCTTCAACATATTCTTATTTGTGGATTCTACCTGCCCATTACTATGGGGGTAATAGTTTGAGGTGGTGCTCAAATAAACTATGTTCCTAATGCCCATTTTGTTATCTTTGATCCTAGAAATGCTAAATCATTATCTTATATAATAGTGGTCGGAACTTTGAATCTTCTCATTATTCCTTTGTAGAAGTTTGGTATATTAGACTCGTTTTCCTCCTTGAGCCCTAATGCCTCATCAACTTGGTGAAATGATTTTTTTCCGTAAGAATCTATTTATTACCTTGGCTTGAATGTGGATTGATGACCCCAATGAAGTCCAATCCCGTTTCATGAAATGATGTTCAACTCGAGATAGGATGCAGTGGAAGTGTTTCTAGTTTCTCATTACCTTTGAAGAATGCACACTTTTTACACTTCTTGACCCAAGTGTAATAGTCACTAGACACTATGGGCCAATAGTATCTCACCTTCATTATTTTGAAAGTTGTTACTGTGGGCCAAAATTACCTCCAACCTCTCCATCATGAAACTCATGTAGCATCCTTTCAATCTAGTATGTTCTAATGCACCACCTCAATAAGACTCCATTGATGTCCTTCTTGAACAAGACACCATAGAAAAACACATATGAAATGGCTTCTAGTCTGAAATATCTCTTATTTTCTTTGCTCATTTCTAGTGGGCATAGACCTATTTGAATAAATTTTATGATATTTTGAGTCCAACAAGGGGCAAGTATAGGCTCTACATCCTATTCTTGGCCTTCCCTGTAACACCAAAATAGCTTTTTGTTCATATTTGACTCAATATCTTGGTTGGAATCTAGTTGTTCACACAATCCCTTACTATAGACCAAGTTTATGACCTTTATCTCAATGTTTACTCCATTATGTCGGTGTGTAGACACCAAATTTAGGTCACACTCCCCTTAGTCCCCTTCAATTAATTAACGTAACACATTTAACTAATCATGACCCCTTCATCCCATATTAATATTCATCCTCACATCATTAATTAATTTAATAATTTTAATTAAGTTAATTTCATCCTCATACCCCCACCTAATCATTACACCTAACCTTGGAACCATTCTAGGGGAATTTTACTCATAGTGACCACGTCATCACTCTCAATATTGAGTCATCACTCCTAGTGCTAAGTCACTACTTGACCTAACTAACTAAGAATTCTTCCTAAACCTAACTAGAATTCTTCTAAGATCTTCCTGCCTTATCTCATGTAAACTCTACTTCCCTAAGCAGACCTAACAAAGAAAGCACACCAAATCTGGGGATATTAACCTACTATTGGTAAATAAGATTATTTCACCCTAACTAATGTTGTTTTATCCTCGTCAATGTCGGTCACCTAAACCACAATTAGTTCCTTTCTATAGAATTTTACAACCCTTTACTTGGGTTGGCCATTCACCTTATTGCATTCAAGAGTGAATCTTCAAGCCTTCTTGTATCCAAACGATGAACAAACATAACCATAGTGTAAGACAAGCAACTTGTTCTCCTTCCAGAGCATTGGAATACTCACAGAAGCACACAGTTTGCACTCTTTGCGATCTTTGAACCAACTATCACATCACTTAGCAATCACCAACGACCTTCATTCATAAAATATTCATAACAACAAGTAAGCAATGTGATTTTTATCATATGTGCTTACTTTATTGTAGATCATTTATTTTCTTTCAGTATTTAAGTTTCTGTTGTTACTCAAATATATACATCTTCCCACCAATCTACCAACCCAACCATTTCAAGCCTTTCCAAATTTCTTAACCTCTCCCTCTATATTCATGAGTCTTCTCAATTATATTACGAGCCTAACCACACCTTCCTCACTCTATGTGCAATCACAGAGAGGTCCAAAGGCCACTTTTATTAATTTATAACACATTACCCCTATCGACACCAATTTACTTTACCATCGTCGCTTTAATCCCTATACCATTATCAGTCACTTGGCTGATAACTTGAGTCTCTGTGTCATTTCATACCTTTTGACCCGCAAGCATTTAATCTAACCATAGCCAACCGGACCTTACCCGATCAATCCTACACACTTTATCAAACCTCTCGTTAGATCTGTAAAACCGAACAACCTACAAACCTCCAAATCTAATCATAACCTTTTTGTTAGATTATATTTAGTTATTGTATTAACATGAGATACTTAAATCGTTCAACTATAGTAGGATTTCCTTATATCATGATATTTTTTGCATTAAATCGTATTTAAAAGTGGATTGACAACCTTCTAGGAAGCACCTCACTTCCTAGATCTATCACTCACTAGGAATTCTAATAACCTATATTATTAATACTATTTGATGGTCTTGTTCTATTTCTTATACAGTTCATTCCTTCTAGCCAAAGGGAAGCTCACAAAATCAGCTTGGATTAAAATTCTACAACGTGTGCATTCTACCTTCCACCTTCGCCTCACATGTATTCCTCCCTATCCATTTTACATTCTATCTGTTTCATCATAGAACGCATAAAAATTATTTTTGAAACATTTTGCACACCTGGTGGGACCTATCCGGGGTTCGTTGCATTTTTCATTCCTAGCAAAAATCTTGTGTGCCTATTTTTCATTCGAAACAAGTTCACATTAATCTTCTTCTCTTGCAAATTTTTTTTTTTTTCTGATTGTCTCGGTGACACTTATTTTTGGGATTGAAAAGAACTCTTCTTTATTTTCTTACATTACACTTAGTGAAATTCATGCCCTTAACCTCTTCATAATTTTTTCTCATTGAATATAATTTTTGGATTTGGGTTTTAAAACTTGTGCACTTGAATTTTTGAGTTTGTTGCATTATAGCTCATCTAAATTGTGGGCAACCTATATGCTAGAATTCATGCCCAATTGATGGTTGAAAAATTGAACCATAGCTCACATTTTACACACTCTCTATACCAAATCACTAAAAATAAACTACACAGTTCTTGAACAACATCTTTCCCAGAAGAATCTGTCAATGATCACATGATCAAAGGATTGACAGTGGGCTCTAGCTAGTTTCTCTGTCTATTCATCATCTTAGAGAAGGATATCCCATGCTAAAACTTACTCAAAACTAGCCATAGTTATTGGCTTTTTATAGGGCACCTTTATTAACCAAAAATTCTATCTTGCTTACAGTCATTCCTAAATGGCATAAGCCACAACATAAAATCTACATCTTAGGATATCATTTTTTTATATTTTTGTCCGCTTGCATTTTCAAGTATGAGTTGCATTTCTTCATTATTTCTTATCATTTTATGCCGCAAATCATAGCGGTGTGTTTCAGATTTTATCTCGGGTTTATTAGGACTCTCGATCGCCATACTCAATCTTTGGGTTAGCCCTTTTATTTGATCTAAATCACCAAAAATTAAACTTCCCTTCTCTTCCCAAATTTCACGAGTATTCAATAGCGATGAGTGACGAGTGGAGTTTACCCTCATACCAACATTGGTTACCCCAACCAACATCGGTCTCTCTATATTGATTTTTCAATCAGAACAACAATCGATTCACTCCATTTAGAATAATTTTTCCCCATTACCTCTTTGTTTCTACATCATCAGCAAAGCTCAAAATACATGTTCTATCAAAATTCACATGGTTTTGACTCATAAAAAAGCTAACTCTCTCATGTTTCATGTTATCAGATCGCTACTCCCACCTAGCCCATAGCCCCCTTCAATCTCATCACATATGGACCCCAATCAAGCTCTTTCCATACCCACTGATGATGAGGAGTTTGCAAGACTCCTTGATCATAACCTTGTTGCTCGTAGTACTATCTCACTCATTCAAATACTCACGATTCATCAGTAATCTTGTATATGGCATGTATGTGTCCATTCTTCCTACCCTCACATCCTCTTCTACATTAGCCACTACTACCTTAGCCTTACCCTCTTCCACCTTAGCACATGTGGTTTCCTAGATTGACCCTACATCATCAATATCTACTACACCTACGATATCTATCATGCCTTTGACATTTGTCACTCCAACGATGTCACCATGTCTTTATCAACAATCTTGATTGTAGGTCTATCTACACTGTCATCTCTCATATACCTATTGCATCTCAGCCACCAATGGTTACGATAACCAATACTCCCTTCCAAAACATTATCCTCTCCATCCCACAATATCTTCCTCTGATTATTATGAGAGTCTTTACATCCACCCCACCTACCTAAACTTATCACCAAAAACCCCTATTTCATCTACCACTTATTCAGGATACTTTCCATCTACATCTATTCCGACCTACATTCCTTCCTCACAATTTTTCGTACATGGAACCACCACATACTGGGATACCACCCATGTCATACCCACCTCATCTACCACTTATACTACAAGGGGTGCCTAATCATCATAACCTATCAATGATCTTATCAAAATGATGATGGAAAAGATGTAGACATTGGAAGCATCTATCTATGGCTCACATAACTCTTTGACATATGACGAGATTTTCAATGACCCCATTCACCCATCCATTCCAATTCATCCATATCCTCCCCATTGGGAAATGCCTAAATTTAACTGATTCAACAAAAAATAAGAAATGCAACAACACTTATGGTCTTTTAAACATGTCTTTTATTTTATCACTCACAATGATGTTTTTCTTTTGCAAACATTCCCAATGTCCTTGATAGGGCCCACTTTAGATTGGTATAGTTCTCTACCAGGCATTCCATATTTTCATTCAATTAGGTAGCTCAGGATTTTCTAGACCACTTTTCTTTCAACATTGTCAAGAAGGTTAGCATGATTGACTTGTACGTAACACACCAATATGAGGATGGATCTATCATAGATTTTGTAGCTTGTTGGAAAATCCCGATAAACTAACTCACATTCCAACTAACTCAAACCGAGTTAATAGAGTTGTTCACGAGATATTTTTATAGACACATCTCGCAAACTCTAAAACTTTCTACATGTATTACGAGGCTTTCACCATGGCCCAAAACATTAAAATTTGTGTCATTCAAGAGAAGAAGATACAATTACATAACAAGAAATTTGTGTTCAAACCAAATGATACCTTTTATTCTTCCAAACCACAACATAATTATTCTAAAGCAAAAGGATCTCGCCAATGTAGTAGTTTTGAAATTCAGTCCATCTCATCAATCAAAGCAATGAAATCCTTCTTCCAATCATTCTCCTATTCAAGATTCTTATTTCAAGCAAGAGCAACACAATTATACTCCCATAGGAAAACCCTACTCTTCAAAGTTGTTAGAAAAACTTATAAAAGCTAGAGAAGTCACTCTTCCACCTATCAACCCACATCTGTTTTGACATCTCTTGTCCCATACCTCCATGGTACAAAGAAAATTATTATCTGTAACTATCATTATGTTAGAGGTCATAATGATGGTAATTGTATAACTTTTAAAAAAATTTCCAATAAATGTTTGATAATGGAGATCTCGTCTTGGATAACAATAACACAAAGGATAATCAGAACTTTCAAATCTTCAAGAATCCATTCCCAAATCACACCCCATTGTCTAATCAAACCAGAAAAACCTCGACCAATGATAGTAGTGTTTGTGAGGTTCATGTTGTTTTCGACATCATACGCAGTTCTTCTTGCTAAATTTCCTCCTACTCCACATATTGAGGATATTCTTTCATGAGCTCCTTCATCCACAAAGGGACTTGTTTCATCTTCTCCTTTACCCAGAGAGGATTCTCCTTTATCTCCTCCTTCACCCATAGAGGATTCCACCATATCTACTGATGTAGTTTCCCCACTCACCTCTCAACCTGACGAACAACCCGTAGTACTTACTCTTCTACCCACGAGAGATTCATGCTTACCTTCTTCTTCACTAAAAAATGAACTTACCTCATCTAACTTTCCATCTCCCCTACCCACAAGGGATCCATTAGTAGAGTCCATTCCTATTGGTGATAATTCTCCATTGGATTTCAAGGATCTTGTTGATTTTTTCTCATCTTTTTACCCATAGAGTCTTAAGCCAACAATTTCCCTATCTCACGAGATATTGTTTGCAGGATTAATACCAAATCAACATCATCCCCCTACATTGGTGTCATTCTCATGTTTGGCCGACCACTTGGATTATGTTGACAATTCCATGCTTTGGGGACGTCTTCGACTTCTGTCTCAACTCAAATGTAGATGTTGTTTGTTGACACTTCCATGATCTATCCAAAAGTGTTTCAGAAAACCAAACCCACCATGCCCATGCTAGTTGTAGCAACCCATTCTTCATCACCCTCGCCCACACCTAAACCTTTACCATCAAATGAAATTTTTCCTATGCCTAAAACCTTACCTGCACCTATATCTTCCTCCACATCTAGACCCATTACCACATTGGGATTCATGTCGACATCAAGCCTAGTCCATCCTCATGTCAAAATGGATTTAGCCACATCCTCAAAAGCCATTACAAACAATATTCCCCCACCTAAGAGGAAGGCCCAACCCCTTAGGTCGTATACACCAGTTGCACCCACTACCCCTATGTGATCTTCACCACTTCCATCTATCCTATGTCCTCACCCATCAACCTTCACCAAACATCCTTCTACCCAAAGAAAATAAAAGCACAATATCCTACCTTGTCATGATCCTCTGTTGCACCAAAATTACCTACATAGCTTATGCCTTCACTGTCACCTACATCCTTTCTACCTCCTATACCTACACCACTTCTAGTATCCTCATCATTACCCATGCCATTCCCTTCCCCTCAACTAGTACCTTCCACATTGCCTCTTACCACAACCTTGACTACTCCTCCATTATCGCCTTGGCTAACCTATCCCCTTCCATCGTTTTCCTTCCCTTCTACATCACACACTTCTTCTTCACTTTTACCAAAGAGGGTCAACCAAATCCCAAGAATCCACTACCTTCCAAAGAGATAGTTAAACCTACACCACCTTAAACAACTAGTTCACCTACTACATCTTTACCCAAGAAGGTGCAATCCAAACCAAAAACTATACTATCTACCAAGTAGATGGTCAAAATTACTCAACCTCTGATCCCACCTCTAGTGATTCCACTCCCACCAAAGTAACCCACACTTCTATCCATACCCACATTTACTTCACATTGTGATCCATTGGCAAAAATCTTATGCCAACATCTTAGCTAACCTTTTAGAAACCTCTTTCATCACATTTCCACCACTTAGACCTTATGACCCACTCAAACATAAACAAGAAGGGTTTGATGATACCAAAATTTGTGCTTACCAGTGTGTGCTAGGGAATGATGTGGAAAATTGTAAGTCCCTTAAGACTATTCTTCTCCAACTATGTCCTCTCAAAGAAAACATTAATGATGATGATATTTTAGATGAGGACCCTATTCCACCTTCACCTATCACCACACACATCCTTATCCCTTACAATATTTGGAGACCTCCATCTCCACCTCCACAACCCTTTTATCCCCTCTAATATTTGAGATTAATATGGTCCGCATTAGAGAGCTAGCCAAACCTTTTCCATAATGCCAATATGTTGCATTGTTTTCACAAAACCAATATATGCCCTTACCATATTTTTACCCATCTTGTTGCTACACCTATCACAACACACTTTATCATTTACTACAAATCAATATGGTTCAAATTGCCACTCGAGACCAGAAGGAAAAAGGAAAAGAGAAAACTACCAGCTCATCCACTACTCTTTTACCCAATATTCCATCGGCACCTGCACCCAAAATCACCATCTGTGGACCCACATACCCTATTTCGACGGGGTTTCCTTCATACAATGCTTAAACAATTGCACCAGTACTCATTCCACCTAAGGATGACCAACCATTTTACCTTTACATTTCGACTACCGATCATTACGAGGGCCATGCTTTCTCATCATGATGAGAATAATGAGCAAGTGGTTTATTATATAAGCCATATGATTTTTGACCGCAAAACAAGATATAATCATGCTGAAAAAATATTCTTAGCCTTATTTTTTTTCACCACTAAACTTTTCCATCATCTACTCAATCGAAAAACCTTTTTGTCACCAATATCGACCCCTTACATTACATGTATGCTAAGCCCTACCAACATTAACGTGTTGTAGATTGGATAATACTTCTTTCAAACCTAGATCTTGAATTCATCCATCAAAAATATGTCAAAGAACAAACCATTTTCAACCAAATCGTAGACACACCTCTCTTTGGAAACCAATCTTATACCTTTGATTTCCTTGATGAATCCATCTTTACCCTCTACCGGATGATATCATTTACCGGATGACCTTGTTCTTCAATGATTCCAAATGTAAGTGTGGATGTGGTGTTAGAGTTATCCTCATTCCTCTCGATGATGAGCCTACTCCATTATCTTTCAAACTAGATTTTAAATCACTTAATATCTTTGGCAATTCTCAACTTCTTTTGAACCAATTTAATGGTATACACTATGTTGGTATCCAGATTTAATCTCCATCACAACTTGAACAACATCATGAATCTGAACAAGACACTCAAGGATAGATAGATGTTTTGTATGCCATTTGTAGCCAGGGAGAACACCTATCTACTTGTTTGTATTCAAGATTTAAGGGAGTGGATATCACATTCATAAGGGTTTCGATCTAACCCTCACTATTTTAGGTTGTGCCTATCAATCAAGGCAAGAGAACTTGTATTGCAGCCACTATATGGTAAGGAGATGAATATATCCTTGTGTTTTGCATATGGTGTGGAGGAGGCTTTGTGAAAACATGATCAAATATCCATTATTGAAAATCAAAGGAGTTGTCACTACTAAATGATGGAAATGTTATCAAAAGAAAGCTAGAGATGCTAAAGACATGATAAAACCCCGATCAACTTTGTGCATTTCGTGAAAGCGTTGAGTTTTTTGTGGACACACAATACAGATACAGGGGTATTGTAGGTAGGATGAGTTAGCTTAAAGTGAAATTATGATGAGATATATTGGGACAAGAGTAGTTGGGAGTCATCACCTTCTTTGGGAAACCTTACAAAAGAATTACAACACCTAAACAACAGAGATATTTCAATGAATTTGAAGTTCTCTTTCAACCAGGATGTGTGCACACATGGATGCCCAAATCTGCACTATTCCATACAAAATTTGATAGCCTACCACAAAGGCTTGAAGCAAAATATCAATAAAGCATTAAGAACCCCTTGTTAGATCATGTCCTAAGGTGCACCCAAAGGTTTACAAATACCCTCAGTTTGCAAGGAAGGTAAGATGAATTTAAATCTGTTTATCTCCACTCAAATGAATGCTCTTCTGAATGGAAGATTGCAGATGCCTTCAAACCCTCTATAAGAAATGAGACCATGCATGACCAATAAAGATCCTAAACACAAGATTGAAACATGAGCATGAAACACAAATTGAAAACATATTGAAATAAAAGTGCATGCAAGCTTTGCCTAAGAGATAAAACCAGTTAATCTAAGAGTTTGATCAAATATATCAACAAGGGAATGTTATATAGACAATCTCAAAGATTTTTGATGGCTTTACAGCTGAAACCAATGCAAAATGATGAACATTTGATGCAAACTAGAATCACAATGGCTCTCAAGTAGTTTCTAAAAAGGAAATGGACTTCTTCCAATTTTTTTCCCGTGAAATTTTTCTCTCTCTCTCTCTCCAAAATTCTCAATGCACTGTAATAATGCTTCCATACTACATCATATACCCTATGCCAACTTGGATCCTTGCATCCCAAGCAAAGAATATGCCAAAGGGATCAAATTTGTTACAAAACCCTATCCATTTGATGAAAAATGATATAAAACTATGAAACAGCTCGCCAAATGCCAGAGATGCACAAATATTTTAAAATATTGCATGAAATTGGATCCTTATCCATCCCAGGGTCACGTTTTTGGCATTCCACCATGCCAAGCATGCGTAATCATTTTCACCTTTTTCCCTTACCATTTTTAACTCTGCAACTTTTCATTTTTACCTTTCACGTGTTTTTCACGGGCTGAGAAAAATATCTCACAAAAAACACTATAGGGCACTAAATCAGCTCAAATAAATGATGCCATTGTGTTCAAAAGGCCAAAGGGATGTAGATTCATATAAAATTTCATGTGTTTTGGTGCAAAAATGACGATTCCACACTTCTTGGAGCTCCAATGGCACCCAAAAAATGAAAATGCACAGCTGCCGTTGATTAAAATCAACTTTAAATGCCAACCTTCCACGTGGAAGATCCAAATCCTCTCTAAAAAGTGCCAAAATTACCTTTTTACCTTTACACAAGGTGGGACACATGTCCAAACATGATTGGGGCGGGCCCCAATCCTAAAAATACATTTTGAATCTTTTTTGATTTAGGAAAATTCTGAAAATTTTCCCTACGAGGTACATCGGACGTGCCATGTGTCCTCCTGTAGGTCCCCAACAAAAATGTGGGTCATTTTGATGAATTTTGGCACTTTTTTGAGAAAAGGAAAATTTTCTCAAAATTTCTCCGCCCATGAATACTCAATGTTTCTCTGCCACATGTCGATCTCCCATTGGAGGCGGAGCCGACTCATCAAATTTTCCTTCAAACCTCCGCAAGCATCAAAACTCCATGCGGGCCCGACATCTCTCTTTTGACATTTGAAAATGCCACGTGTCACTGTGGATTAGTTGTGGGAAAAACCTCCAATATTTTCCACGGGTTCATTGTTTCCTTTGGAAATTTTCACCAAAGTTGGAACATTTTCCATCTTTCCTCCATGCTCCAAATTTCCATCAAATGTTGGACACGTGTCCAGTTGTTCATTTGGCATGGGCCTATTCTTCATTTTTTACCTTGTAAACATAGAGGCAAAAATTTGCAAACTTCTCCATTAGCCCTTTCCTCCATTTCACCTCTTGGACACATGTCCATCTTTTTTATTTGCTACGGGCCTTTAGGAAAAAATTTAACATTGAGAACTTTTTCCAAAATGAAGAAAAAGTTTTAAGTTACCCCCACCACCGGCCTGACCATTCTTTGCCACATGTCTACTTCTCATTGGGTGTGGATTTGTGGGAAAACTTCGACATTTGAGAATTTTTCAAAAATTGAAGAAAATGTTAAGTGACCCTCGCCACCTGCCTGACCTTCCTGTGACACATGTCATCTTCCCATTGGGTGCGGGCGTGCGGGCCAAATTTTTCCCCTGACACCCGAGCCAAAAACACCAAAATTTTCCAAGTCCTTGACCATCCGCCTGGCCCTCCTGGACACGTGTCATCATGCCATTCACTGCGGGCCTTTGGGAAAAATTTAATTTTGAGAATTTTTCCAAAATGGAAGAAAAATTTCCTAAGTTACTTCCGCCACCCGCCAATCCTCGACCAATCACATCATGCCATGTAAGCACATCCTTGTGGCACCATGGGGCCATGGGGAAAAATTTTCTTCCGACATCCTTGAGTAAAAACAATAAAATTTTCCCAACTCCCACGCTGTCTGTTTGATCTCCCTGTGCCACGTGTTGCCCCTCCCATTGGGTGCGGGCCTTCGGGAAAAAACTTGATTTTGAGAAATTTGAAAAAATGAAGGCAAAATTTTTAAGTGACCTCCGCCACTCGATGCTCCATCTGTCCAATCAAATCATGCCACGTAGGCACAGTAGGCAAATGCGGGGCCACGGAGAAAATTCTCCTTCACAAAAATTGAAAATTTGACAAGTTATAACATTTTTTTACCGCACCTGCCAATGAGAGCCTGCCATGTCAGCATAGAGTTTAAAATGATAAATTTGACGGCCCGAGAGCACGTCAAAAACATGAAAAATTCAGGAATGCCCTAGAAACTGAATTTTTTTGATAGGGAAGGAAAAATTCTTCATTTTAAACCAACTGAATCATCTCTTGACATCATTTGTGACCTTGGGATTGGGGAAACACTCACACGAATTCAGGTTTTGATCAATTTTGAGCTCTTTCACGGTTTGGTAAAGGAAAAAATCGTACAACCTATGAAAATGAATAAATCAGGGCACAAATGGGGGAGAACTTGGATTTTACTTCAATCTAGGGCAGAATAATGACAATGAGGGCATTTGAAAGCATCTAACTGAAAAAATGAGTTGCAAATCACCAGCTCGAGCCAATAAAATGTTTTTGAGCAAAAGTGAAGCATGGAAAATCAGAGCAAAGTGTGCAAACCCATAAATTGCACCAACATTGGCTCTTGCCTGGGGATGGGCACTCCCAGTGAGTGCCACAAGAACAAGACGTAGACCAAGTGCCAAAAATCCATTGGGCAAGGAGAAAACATGTAGAGCAGCCCAAAAACCAGAACTTCCACCAAAAATAGGCCGAGAAAACCACACCACCAATGGTTGCCAAGGACAAAAGGGAAAACCACAAGCCAACAATAGCAAAAACAAGGAAAGACAAAACAACAACAAGGGCTATACAAAATGTACAACTTGTGCATACCTCCTTTGGGGATTTAATCCAAAAAGTGTTTTAAATGTCTGCCATTAACAGGCAGCTCCAACAAATCCCCATCCAAATCCTTGAGAAAAAATGTATTTTCTCCAATCCTGATATCAATGGCATAAGGGCCCATCCATAGAGCATCAAATTTTCCATGCTTTCCCTTGTCTTCATGCCTACTATCCCACAACAAAACTAGATCTCCAACACTGAAAGCTCTAGGGGTGACCTTCTTATCAAACAACTTCTTCAATTTCTCCCTAAACCTGACATGCCTTTGATGAGAAGCTCTCCTTTCTTCATCCAACTCAATGATCTAATTGATTCTTGATTCATATGGGCCATGTTCTTGATCTTCCAACTATTGGGCAAACTGAAAAGTGGATAATTGCAGGTGTAATGGCAGAAAATCCTGAGTTCCATACACTAGTTCAAATGGGATTTTACCAGTTGCTCTTTTTGGAGTTATCCTATCAGCCCAAACTACAAATTTCAACTATTCTCCCCACTTCTTCTTGTTGATTTCCAAGGTTCTTCTAATGATCTTGAGCAAGTTTTTGTTACTTGATTCAGCTTGCCCATTCCCTTGTGGGTTGTAGTTTGAAGAATAGGTTAGATTTATCCCATATTCATTGCACATTGCCATCAAAGGCTTAGCTCTAAAACACATAGCATTATCAAACAAAATCTTAACTGGAACCCCAAATCTGCATATGATATGATTCAGCAAGAAATCCATTACCACTTGGTGTGTTGCCTTTCTAGATGGAATTGCCTCAACCCATTTTGTAAAATAATCAGTTGCTACAAGGATCCACTTGTAACCAGCACTAGAAGGATCTGAAATTTCACCAATAAAATCCATTCCCCATTGTTTGAAAGGAGCTTCAACTGATACAAGCTGCAAAGGAAGGGAGCCTGAAGCCTTCAATCTTCCTGAAAAATGTTGGCAACTATCACACCTTCTAACCAGCCGGTTTGCATCTTTGAAAAGAGTTGGCCACCAATAACAAACTCTTAAAATCTTATGTGTTATCACTCTCCTACCAAAATGTCCTCCACAAACTCCCCCATGGAAATCAGCAATCAACTTGGGAGCTTCATCTTCAGTTATGCATTTCAAGAGGACACCTTCAGGGTTCTTCCAAGCCAGCCCAAGGTTTGTTATGACATATTTCTGAGAAGCCAACTTGAGGGCTCTTTTCTGATTTTTATTTAAGTGATTGGGATAGCATAATTGCTTGAGGTAATAGACCACATCCTTGTACCACTCATTAATCATCAATTTTTAAGGAGATATACCCTTTCTTCCCCAATCTGATTCACTTCTACATTCTACAAATTACTCACCATGAGTTTGGCAAGCCCTAAACCTCTTACCACTTTGTTGTTTTGATATCCATATCATACCCTTGTAATTTGTTAACCCATCTACATCTCTTGCTTGATATCTCCATGTCATATAAGATGTCTTTAACCATGGTGTGGGGAACATAAGCAACAACCTTTGAACTCAAAATGTAGGGTCTGAAAATATTTGTTGCTTTTACTAAGGCAAATGCTTATTTCTCCATAATTGTGTACCTCAATTCAACTACTTGTAAAGCCTTACTAAATAAAGCAATAGGCCTCTTAGCTCCATTTTCATCCTTTTGTAGCAAAACTGAAGCAATAGTAAATTCAGATGCAAAAGAGAAGATTTGGAAAGGCATCTTATAGTTTGGAGCTGCCAAAATAGGTGCATGCTTGAGTGCATCCTTTATTCCTTCAAAATATTAGATGGCAGCCTTCTCCCACTTAATAACTTGATCCTTTCTTAGCATTCTTGTGATTGGAAGAGTCAACTCAAAAAAATTGGAGACAAACCTTCTAATGAAATTGATTTGGCCAAAGAAAGATTGAATACCCTTCTTGGTTCTTGGCACAGGCACCTTGCTGATTGCTTCCACTCTCTTAGGATCTATCATAACACCTTCTTTGGACACAATATGCCCCAACAGCTTGGATTTTGGCACACACTAAAATGAAATGCCATACTCCCTACATCTGATCAGCATCTTCTCTAGGTGTTGCAAATGGTCTACTCACTGTCTTGAAAAAATAGTCACATCATCTTGGTAAACTACAATAAACTCATTGATATAACCAGCAAAGGCAACATCCATTTCCCTCTGAAAAGTAGCACCAACATTCATCAATCCAAAAGGCATCCTTACAAAAACATAAGTCCCCCAAGGAGTAGTGAAGGTTGTCTTAAGTCTTTCTGATTCTTTAACAACTACTTGATTGTATCCGGAGAAACCATCCAAAGTAGAAAGCATTTCTGACCCTGTCACAAGCTACAACATATTCTCCATGTTTGGAAAAGGATAGTTGTCCTTCATAGATGCTTTGTTTAGATTCCTAAAATCCACACAAAGTCTGATATCTCCATTCTTCTTTCTAACTGGCACAAGGTTGGCAACCCAAGAAGAGTATCTAGTAGGCTGAATGATGCCACCATCTCTCAATTTCTTCAACTCTTCTTGCATTTTCATGGAAATTAGTGGGTTAATAGGCCTTTGTTTTTGTCTAAATGGCTTAGTCTTGGCCTCAAGGGGAATCTCATGCTGAAATAAATCTTCTCTATATGCCTTCAGCTCTGAATAAGACCAAGCAAGGCAGTCTTGATATTTCTTTAAAAGTTGGGCATAGGACTGTTTTTTCTTCACGAGATGATGACGCCCAACCAGATCTTCCTTGGTTTTTCTTTAGTTCCCAAATTGTGCTCTTCCACATCCCTTGAAGCAGACATCTTTCTATTAATGATGTAATCAACATTGCTAAAATTGGATTCAAGTGCAACAAGACCTTAGGAATGGTATTTGTTTTCAATTATATAATATCCTTATCAAACAAAGTTTCTCTACCTTCATTCATGCACACCATTGGTTCCCAATCAATATTCTAACCAGAAAATCTCCTTGGCATTGTAAGAATCTCAACACTTGTGCATCATCATCAAAAATCTGCCAATGTTTCACATTATCCGGGACAGCTGGCCTTGTTAGCACTTCAACATCATATTCACAAAAAGGTGAAACAATGCAATTATCAAATTTAGAACCAAGGACAGCCAGCTTATCAGCAGTAGCATTAAGAATTATATCATGGTAAACAATGTTAAAGGAATCAAACATTTCAATCAAGTCCCAAACAACATGCTTATATTGTCTCATACGCTGATTTTTTGTAGCATACAACTTTCTTACTTGCTTGACAACTAGCTCTGAATCTCCTTTAGCAACAATATCCTTTACTCCATACTTCCATGCAATCCTTAATCCCAATAATAATGCCTCATACTCAGCAATGTTGTTAGTACATTCAAAATTGAGCTTGAAGGAAAAAGGAAACTCTTCTAAACTAGGGGAAACCAACACTAAACCAGCACCATTTCCAACTTTGGAGCAAGCTCCATCAAACAATAATGTCCATGGAGAACCTACCATACCAAGGCACTCTGATTTTTCCATCCTATTCTCTTTTCCATCAGCAAAACCAATGAAATTGTCAACATCTACGTCAGCAAACAACAATTCTTAAGAAGCATTGTTGGGATCTTCAATCAAGTGTAACATCTTCTTTTACCATAGAGTTTGACAAGGCTGCCCTCAATGGGAATGGTGGCATAGGACATGTCCATTTGAACACTACCACCAACACTTGTAGCCCACTTTCTTGACAAAAGCATACCCCATTTTGCGGGGTAGTTAACAATTACAACATCAAGTTTTAAATTCTTACCCGAATAAGCTGCAAATTATACTACTAAACCCTTCACACATCCAACAACTAGAACTTCCCTTGAATCCATGATCTGTACACTTTCCATATGCTACTGTCACCTTGATATCCAACTCATTCATAACTTCTAGAGGCATAACATTACATGATGCACCGGAATCAAACATGCAATTGTGAAGCAACCTACCTTTTATGAGAAAAGTTGTGAAGAATGGATCAACATTCAATTGGGAATCAACCAAGGATGTCCCCAAATATACTTCAGGTTCCTCTCCAAGATCTTCCATTGGTGGTGGTGTTTCAGGGCCAGCAACGCTTTGAAGAGGACTCTCAACAACATTTACATTTTTGCTTGGTATACTCTTTTCTTCTTTCAATCCCAAGTATTCAAAAGCTCTTTTCTTGTGTTCAGGAATTCTAAGCAATTCAATAATGGGAACACTCACTTTAATTTGGCTCAATACCTGGGCTATATCATATGGAACATTCTTTGAAAAATAGCATTGGAAGGGAAACAAGAAGGTTCATCAGATGGAGAAGTATTCTTGGCAGCCTGGGCATGAAGAGGACTGATATTTTTGCATGGGACAAAGTAGGGTTCTTAGCAATTGTTTCTCTTCTAGGATTATCTTTGGGAATGCTTGTGAGCAAGGGTGTCTTTGGCTTGGCTTGAGGACCAGCTCCTCTAACAACTTTACTTCTAGTATTGTACTCCTTTTCTTGACCAACCACAACATTCATTAACAATTGTCTATCTTCCTCTCGAAGGAATACCACCATCATACTTCTTGATCATTAAAGCCCTTAGGTATTCAAAGTCATTATTAGGAATTTCAAAGGCCTGAACTACATCTACATCATGAGTTTGAGGAAGAGAAAGAAATGGTACCCTCTTTATGCAATCCCAAAAGGTTGCAGCAGTCCTTGCACTTATCACATCTGTTGATGTTGTTGCTTGTTGTGAGCCTGAAGAGCTGCCCATCATACAAATGTCATCATCCATTTCATTCTCATTATCATCATCTATATCTTTCTGGTCCATTTCACATGGTGGATGAGGAAGAAAACATCTGTCACACTAATCCATATCAACAACTTCTTGTACAACAACAACTCTTGTAGTCAGAGGGTCAGGCACCACTCTATTTTCATGTGCTTGGGGTTGTCTATTTACAAATCCAATAAGCTCTTTACCTCTATCATCTTGTCTTTGATCACCCCTAGGATGATTGTCAAATCTATCATGGTTTTGAGTTCTTTGTTGTCCTTGTGAACTTTTCCCAATTCCTTTCTCAGCCCGGGCTAATTTGTAGGAAATTTCTTTGACACCTCCGCCAAAGTCTTGATAACATCCTCTAAATCAGCACCCTTGCTAGTTTGAGGATTCTCACGGTTTATCAACTTCACACCATCCCTCTTAAGTGGTTTACCAAAATCTTTAATATTATTTTCAATTTGAAGTGCCATGATGAAAGCTTGCCTCAAGTTTGTAGGATTTTTGTCTCTTAAGTAATAAGCTGCCTTTTATCAAATGCATCTCGCATATTTGATCAAGCAAGATTCATCACAAGGCCTCAAAATTATAGGTAGCCTTCTCAATTTGTTATTAAACCTTGTATTGAAATCATGAATGATCTCATTCGGGTTCTTCTTGATGTTATCAAACTCGGATAGAAGGAACCTTGGATCTATTTTATCTCCATATTGTAATCTGAATGCATTACTCATCTCAGTCCATGAATCAATAGAGTTCTCAGGTAGAGCTTTATACCAATCTCTTGCATCTTCCTCAAGTGTATGGATAAACAACTTGATATACACATCCTCAAATTCTATTTCAAAGTCTTCCATCATGTTAACAAAGAGTTTGAGATGCTGATCTCCAGTTATGGAATTGTTACCTTGGAATTTTGGTAACCTATTTCTCACATCCTATGGGACAGCATTTGGATAACCATCCATTCCTACAAAATTTATAGGACCAAAGGTGTTTACAACAAATGGAGGTCTAGGTTGAGCCATATTGTTTGGTGGGGGTGATCTTAGAGGTGAAACAAGCTAATGAGGAGTAATAATGGGTTTGATTGGAATAGATGAATGATCTTTAAAATGACAACCCCCCAAAGGCTCTCTCTCTTGATAGACTTTAGTAAAATTAGAAACCATAGGAGCATATTTAGGAGCAAGTTTTTTAAATACACAAGAAGGTCCCTCACCTGATGGAGAATGAAAATCAGCAAGAAGATTGCCTGAATCAGATCTACTTGAAGAGGAATTATAATCTTCAATGACAGGTTGTTCTCCTTCAAATTCAACTATGGGGATTCCTTTCCTTGCAACCAAATCACCAACCACTTTCCACACTCTTCTTCCTTCTAGTTCTGAGCTTCTTGATTCAGTGAGAAACTTCTTAGAAGAGTCCTTGATGAAGAGGGATCTCCTTCCCTCTAGTTTGACAGATTTAAACAACAAGTTTCAAATGATAAAAATGTGTTAGAAAACTGGTATTTTCAAGATCCCAACAACATGGAGTCACCACCAAGGATTTTCACCTTAGTTGTGCAAGAAAGCACTAAAAATATTTTGTCAAATGCATGCTATACTAAAAATTGCAGGGATTTACAAATCATATTTTCTTCTTCTTAATTCAACCAAAAACAGTGCATCCAAATCACATAAACTACTGGTAGATGAGGAGAGTAGGCTGAGTTTGAAGTCTTTCTTACCCAAAACATCCAGATCTAAAGTATGAAATGATATCTCAAGAATATAACAACTCAAATACTTGATCACACAAATGCTCAAACCTTTCAAGTACTTCAAAACCACCAAGAAATTGCAAGAAGTCCCCAGCAACGGCACCACTCGGGTGTTGGTATCTAGATTTAATCTCCATCACAACTTGAACAACATCATGAATCTACACAAGACACTCAAGGATAGATAGATGTTTTGTATGTCGTTTGTAGCCGAGGAGAACACCTATCTACTTTTTTGTATTCAAGATTTGAGGGAGTGGATAACACCTTCATAAGGGTTTTGATCTAACCCTCACTATTTTAGGTTGTACCTATTAACCAAGGAAAGAGAACTTGTATTGTAGCCCCTATATGGTAAGGAGATGAAGATATCCTTGTGTTTTGCATATGTTGTGGAGGAGGCTTTGTGAAAACATGATCAAATATCCATTATCCAAATTCAAAGGAGCTATCACTACTAAATGATGGAAATGTTCTCAAAATAAAGCTAGAGCTGCTAAAGACATGATAAAACCCTGATCACCTTTGTGCATTTTTGTTAAAGGGTTGAATTCTTTTGTGGACACATAATGCAGATATAGGGGTATTTTAGGTAGGATGAGTTATCTTAAAGTGAAATTCTAACGAGAGATATTGGGACAAGATTAGTTGGGAGTCATCACCTTCTTTGGGAAACCTTGTAAAAGAATTACAACACCTAAACAACATAGATATTTCAATGAATTTCAAGTGCTCTTTCAACTGTGATGTGTGCACACATGGATGCCCAAATCTACACTATTCCATACAAACTTTGATAGCTTGCCATAAAGGCTTGAAGAAAATATCAATAAAGCATTAAGAACCCCTTGTTATATCATGTCCTAAGGTGTACCCAAAGGTTTACAAATACCCTCGCTTTAAGGAAGGTAAGATGAATTTAAATCTGTTTATCTCCACTCAAATGAATGGTCTTTTGAATGGAATATTGCATATGCATTTGAACCCTCTACAAGAAATGAGACCATGCATGACCAATAAATATCCCAAACACAAGATTGCAACATGAGCATGAAACACAAATTGAAAACATATTGAAATACAAGTGCATGCAAGCTTTGCCAAGAGATAAAAATAGTTAATCCAAGAAATTGATCAAATATATCAGCAAGGGAATGTTATTTAGACAATATCAAAGCTTGTTGATGGATTTATAGCTGAAACCAACTCAACATGATGAACATTTGATGCAAACTAGAATCAAAATGGCTCTCAAGCAGTTTCTCAAAAAGGAAATGGACTTCTTCTAGTTTTTTCCTATGAAATTTCTTCTCTCTTTCTCCAAAATTCTCAACAGACCTGCAAAAACGCTTCCAAACTACATCATATACCCTATGCCAACTTGGATCCTTGCATCCCAAGTAAATAATATGCCAAAGGGATCAAATTTGTTACAAAACCCTATCCATTTGATGAAAAATGATATAAAACTATGAAACAACTCGCCAAATGCCAGAGATGCACAAATATTTTAAAATATTGCATGAACTCGGATCCTTATCCATCCCAGGGTCACATTTTTGGCATTCCACCATGCCAGCATGCATTTACAATCATTTTTCACCTTTTTCCCTCACCATTTTTAACTCTACAACTTTTCATTTTTACCTTTCACGTGTTTTTCACGGGATGAGAAAAATATCTCACAAAAACACTATAGGGCACCAAATCAGCTCAAATAAATGATGCCATTGTGTTTAGAAGGCTGAAGGGATGCAAATTCATATAAAATTTCATGTGTTTTGGTGTAAAAATGATGATTCCACACTTCTTGGAGCTCCAATGGCACCCAAAAATGAAAATGCACAGCTGTCGTTGATTAAAATCAACTTTAAATGCTAGCCTTCCACGTGGCAGATCCAAATCCTCTCTAAAAAGTGCCAAAATTACCTTTTTTCCTTTACACAAGGTGGGACACGTGTCCAAACATGATTGGGGCGGGCCCCCAATCCTAAAAATGCATTTTGAACCTTTTTTGATTTGGGAAAATTCTGAAAATTTTCCCCGCGAGCCCCGGACATGCCATGTGTCCTCCTGTAGGTCCCCACCAAAACCGCGGGTCAGTTTGATGAATTTTTCCACTTTTTTGAGAAAAGGAAAATTTTCTCAAAATGCTCTGCACCCCCGAATACGTTGTTTCTCTGCCACGTGTCGATCTCCCATTGGAGGTGGAGCCGACTCATCAAATTTGCCTTCAAACCTCCACAAGCATCAAAACTCCATGCGGGCCTGACCTCTCTCTTTTGACATTTGAAAATGCCACATGTCGCCTGTGGATTAGTCACAGGGAAAAACCTCCAATATTTTCCGCGGGTTCATTGTTTCCTTTGGAAATTTTTGCCAAAGTTGGAACATTTTCCATCTTTCCTTTCACGCTCCGAATTTCCATCAAATGTTGGACACATGTCAGTTGTTCATTTGGCATGGGCCTATTCTTCATTTTTTACCTTGTAAACATAGAGGCAAAAATTCACAAACTTCTCCATCAGCCCCTTCCTCCATTTTTCCTCTTGGACACATGTCCATCCCTTATTTCTTTGCGCAGCCTTCAGAAAAAAATTTAACATTGAGAACCTTTTCCAAAATGAAGAAAAAAATTTAAGTTACCCCCGCCATGGCTCGACCATTCTTGCCACGTGTCTACTTTTCATTGGGCACGGATTTACAAATTTTTCAAAAATTGAAGAAAATGTTAAGTGACCCTCGCCACCTACTCGACCTTCCCGTGACACATGTCATCTTCCCATTAGGCACATGCGTGCGGCCAAATTTTCTTTTGACACCCCTGAGCCAAAAACACCAAAAGTTTCCAAGTCTTTGACTATCCACCTAGCCCTCCTGGACTTGTGTCATCATGCCATTCCTTGTGGGCCTTTGGGCAAAATTTAATTTTGAGAAATTTTTCCAAAATGGAAGAAAAATTTCCTAAGTTACTTTTTCCACCTGCCAATCCTCGACCAATCACATCAGGCCACGTAAGCACATCCCTGTGGCACTGCGGGGCCATGGGGAAAAATTTCTTTCGACATCCTTGAGTCAAAAACAATAAAATTTTCCCAACTCCCATGTTGTCTGTTTGATCTCCCTGTGCCACGTGTCACCCTCCCATTGGGTGCGGGCCTTTAGGAAAAAACATGATTTTGAAGTGACCTCCGCCACTTGATGCTCCATGTGTCCAATCAAATCATGCCACGAGCGCGAGTGAGGCAATGGGGGCCACGGAGCAAATTCTCCCTTGGCCAAAAATTGAAAATTTGACAAGTTATAACATTTTTACAACTGCACCCGGCCAACGAGAGCCTGCCATGTCAGCATAGAGTTTAAAATGATAAATTTGACGGCCCGAGAGCATGTCAAAAATGTGAAAAATTCAGGGAATGCCCTAAGAACTGAATTTTTTGACAGGGAAGTCAAAATTCTTCATTTTAAACGAAACTGAATCATCTCTTGACATCATTTGCGACCTTGGGATTGGAAAGACACTTGCACGAATTCGGGATTTGATCAATTTCAAGCTCTTTCACAATTTGGCAAAGGAGAAAATGGTACAACCTATGAAAATGAATAAATAAGGGCACAAATGGGGGGGAAAACTTGGATTTTACTTCAATCTAGGGCAGAAGAATGACAATGAAGGCATTTGAAAGCATCTAATTGAAAAAAATGAGTTAAAAATCACCAAACTTGATCCAATAAAACATTTTTGAGAAAAAGTGAAGCATGGAAAATCAGAGCAAAGTGTGCAAACCCATAAATTACACCAACACACTAGTGTCAGAACGAGATAATTTAAAAGTATAAACATGTTGACATTATTTTGACTACCTTTTACCATATGAACTTGAAACCACCATGAGTTCCACTAATAAATATATAGACAACATGGCCTATCTTACTTCTCAAATGCTCACTTCACCCTCCGACTCAAAAACAAAATTACCGTACAAAGGTTGCAATTACCTTCTTATCTAATCCGAGATGTCAAACTTCTAGGAAACATTAAAACCGACTCATGTGACCTTTGGTATAAGATGTTTTCACTACCTTTCCCTTTCAATTTTTCCTCCGGATCTTACTCACAAAAGACAATGAGCATTTCTCAAAAGTGCCTCTCACTATGTCATCATGGTTGGTCTTCTCTATAAATGCACATTTTATGGTATCCTCTTACAATTACTTATGAGTTTAGAAATTCCATACACCATCAAGGAAGTTCACAATGGGATTTGTGGGGTCACTTGAGGGCTTAGTTGTCATTAAGCACATCATTTTCCTAAGCTATTATTGGCCAACCTTAAACCGTGATTATTGTGACTATATGAATCATTGTATGAAGTGTCAACAACATGATAATCTTCATCACCCCCTCATGCCTTACGGGTTGCGTGAGACCTTTGGCCTTTTTCTCAATGGGGTTTGGATCTTGTAAGAGAGATCAACCCTCATTCTTCCCAATATCATCAATGGATTATTACCACTACTAAATATTACACTACATGAGTGGAAGACATACCTCTTATTTCTACAAAATCCAAGAAAATGCATGAAATAATCAACCATCACATCATTTGTTACTTTGATGTTCCTCACCACCTCATCACTAATAACAGAAAAAAATTCAAGAACAAAACCTATGGAAACTCTTTGATGCCTTCGACACTCAACTTAATTTTTCTTCACCTTAGTATCCTCAAATAAATGGCCAAGATGAATCGACTAACAAAAACCTAAATAAATATATTTTGAAAGTGGTTGACGATACTAGTAAGGATTGGGACACGCACATTCCTTTTGACCTATGGGCTTATTGTACTAGTATTCACACCTCAACTACTACAGCACCTTTCTCTTTGTTCTATGGTACAAAGGTTTTCTTACCTCTCAAATTCCATCTCTTCATATCTCACTCAAAGATATGCTCAATGATGATGATTTTTTCCTAGACCGTTTGGCACAACTTGAGTTATTAGACAAGTGTCATGGAAATGCTCTCGAGTCACCTCCAAATCTACCAAAAGGTATCAAACGTGCCTACTAGAAATGTGTCTAAGAATGAGCCTTTAAGTTTGGTGACCATATTCTCGAAGGAAAATAAACATGTAACAAAATTAGAGAAAAGTAAACAGGAAAGTTCTCACCTAATTGGCTTCGACCCTATATCGTTACCCATGCCTATGGATTGGGTACTTATCATTTATCTTCACTCAAAGGTAAACCCGAACTTGATCCCCTCAATGCCTTGCATCTTCAAACATTTTATTGTTGAACCAAGTCCTATATCACCTTCAGTCTATTAAACGCTCATCCCTTGAGCAACATCCACCTTACACTTATCTATTTTAAGGATCAATGAATAAACAAGAATCATGTGATTTACCACCACCTTTCAGCTTTATCTTTAATATGAGTAGCATGGATATACTCATGGCATGTTTCTCATGGATACTTTTCGTCATTTTTAGGATGGAATCCCATGGTTTTTCATCGCTTAAAACATCTCTTCCATAGCTAACCCTTGTCTATTATGGGTTTTTCTTCATAAAAGAAGCCTATATTTCTCTATATTCTTGTCCATGACCTAAAATTCCAAAACAAAAACAAAATCAAAAGTAATATACAACATTTTAAAATTCAAAATACTTGAGTCAAACTTATTGTAAATAGATGACTCCCTCTAAAATGACATCTATCTTTCCATCTCATTATTATAAATAGATTGCTTCCTTAAAATAGCCCTATTGTACATAGTCTATCACAAAAAGAAGATTATTTATGCAAAAATAAAGTAAAATATTCTAAATCTTCCCACATTGATCAAATTCACAAAGACTTCTAGGAGATATTCTATTCATCCCACATAGAATTCCTACATCAATCAGTCTATAAAACAAAAACAAAAAGAAAAAGATACCTTTTCGTCATGGACTTTCCTATTCTGGTCTTGGGTATCTTACAGAAGAGACATGTTGTCTCACACCAAGGTTACACTAAAATAACCCATTTCACCTCACCATATTTTCTTTCTCATCTTCCACCTACTCAAGGGACACACCAAAAATATGAAATTTTGTGGTCATGTGACTTTCTTCACCCTTAGAATAGTCAATCATGCAACACATTTAGGGTCTTACGTTCATAAGCCAATCTTTGATATGATAGACTCATAATGGTTCTTACCAATTAGGCAACTTTTTGTCTCCTCTTTTCGTTCACCTCTTTTCTTACTTATTGATCCTCCTTCACAGGACCAAACCTTCGAAACTTACATTATGGGAATTCCTCTTCCACCAAAATCACCCACACCTATTCAACCTATACTCATCCATGCCTATTCAACCTATACTCAACCATGCCTAAATGACCTAGACTCAATCATGCCTAAAACCTACCAACCCATTCATCTCCCTTATCATATTATTCCCTAGCTTATGGGAGAACTACATCATCCTAAGGCCCCTTTTCCTCGTGTCTCCATGTAGGCATCACTCACGAGTACATTGGGCCATTCAAGGTTAGCTCGGCCAATTTTACCCCTATCTAATTTTCCCCCTTTACATTCACATTATAACTTAGTTAGTTTCTATTTACACAATAACTTGGAGATTAATCTATCACAAAAACATACATCATTTTATCATACCTAAAAATTTTATAACATCAACCATATCATAAATCAATCATTTAGCATTTTCATGATATCAATATCTTGGAAATTTAAACACAACGCATATACATACAACACATCATTTTCATAAAATCAATAACTTGGAAATTTTCAACTCCATCATGCCTACACTTGACTCAATCATGCCTACACCTAGACTCAACCATGCCTTTACCTAAATCAATCATGCCTACACTTAGAATCAACCATGTCTATACCGACTCCACCATGACTATATCTAATTAAACCAGGCCTATACCGGACTCAATCATGCCTAACTCACCTAGTTCCCATGGTACACAATAATAATGGAAATTAAATAGAGTACATCATCCATCCAATAAAACAATATTTACTATATAAATAGGAATGTTTGTGTATCAATACATATATACACAGGGATACATAATCAAAGTGTCTCAAAAAATCTCATATACAATCTTGCAACATCTTCGACACGCAGGCCAATATATATAAATCAAAAATCATCATACAAGTATCATATGTCATGATAAATCAACTCTATCTAAGGCCCTCCTCTCAACTCACACCCATCTCCTCCTCCCGGCCCTTAGTGGGCCTAGTCTATGAGAATTAGTAACCTCACCCCGACTTTGTCTCGGGGCCGACAACCCCATGTGCTACCTGAGTTGTGAGTCCTCACCCATCCTATCACCTAACCTCATACCAAACCTCAGAATTAGTTAAGGCATATTTTTTCCCCTACCATGGCCTTACCTACGGCCTTACCTAAATCACCCAACCCAACCTTGTTCATGGTGACACTTTGAAATTCATGTAATCATTATACCTCGGGATGTGATACTCATGTTGTTCATCCCATCGACCTTACCTTTCATAATGTTATGATGTTTATCCCAACCATACCTTTGGTTCCCTGGAACAAAACCTATTTCCTATTCCTACACTGGCCTTGTGATGTTTTAGTACCATATCCTATACCTTGGATACCTGAACCACTTTAACCTTGTTTGGATAAACCTAACAACCTTTTAACGATGTAGAGTTTACAAGCTCTTCAACTTAGTACCTTATCTTAATCCATACATGTGTGTGTGTTAAATTTCCACTACATATTACCCGACTAAAAAAATCCTTATCTATAATCAACCCACCCTCATTTTCATACTTACCCATTTATCAAACCACTAACCAATTCTGGTTCACACTTCACCAGCCCGTGTTTGAGGGGTATCACCTCCACCCACACTTTGGGCAACCTAATCCTCACTCATACCGGAGCACCGAATTCCTATTTTGATAATGTTGCTTATCATTACAAGCTATGTGATAAAAAGGGGGAAATGTACACACCAAATTTGGGTCACACCATTAATTAATGTAACACATTTAACTAATCATGACCCATTCATCCCATATTAATATTCATCCTCACATTATTAATTAATTTAATTAATTTAATTAAGTTAATTTCATCCTCACACCTCCACCTAATCATTACACCTCATCACCCATTCCATGGGAATTTAACTCATAATGACCAATTCATCACTCTCAAGATCGAGTCATCACTTTTGAGTCACTACTTGACCTAACTAACTAATACTTCTTCCTAAACCTAACTAGAATTCTTCTAAGATCTTCCTTCCTTCTCTAACATGAAATTTACTTCCTAAATAGACCTAACAAGGAAAGCATGCCAAATATGGGAAGATAGCCTATTTTTGGTAAATAAGACTATTTCACCTAACCAATGTTGATTTATGCTCATCTAACGCGTCGGTCACCCAAACCACTTGTCATTTCCTTTATATAATTTAAAACCCTACCGGGTTGGTCATTCGATCATTGTAGACTTATTACATTCAAGCATGAATCTTCAAGCCTTCATGCATCCAAAACAAACACACATAACCATAATGCAAGTTAAGTAGGTGTTTCTCCTTCCGAGTGTTGAAATACTCAGTTTACCTTACCATTGTTGGTTTAACACCGAACCAACCATCACATCACCGATCAATCACCAAATATTCATAAGAATAATTAATTGATGTAATTTTAATCATCGTGGTTATTTTATTACATATATTTTATTTTTTATTAGTATTTCAGTTTTAGTTGTTACTCGATATATCTATCTTCCCACCAATCTACCAACCCAACAATTTCAAGCCTTTCCACCTTTCTTAAACTCTCCTTCTATATTCTTGAGGCTTCTTAGTTATATTCCGAGCCTAAGCTCTCTCAACGAAATAAGGCCAAAAGGAAACTTCTACTAATTTATCACCCAACGACATTAGTTTACCTTACCATTGTTGGTTTAACCTATACCAGTGTCAGTCACCTGACCGATATCGGTCTCTGTGTCATTTCATACCCTCTAACCAAAAGCCTTCAATCTAACCAAAACCAACCCAGACCTTACCTGATCAGTCCTAGACCCTTTATCAGACCTCTTTTAAACCTATAAAACCCATAACAACCTACCAAACCTTCAGATCTAATCATAACCTTGCTTGTTAGATTAGATTTACTTATTGTATTAGCACAAGATACCTAAATCATTCAACTATAGTAGGATTTCCTTATTTCATGGTATTTGTTGCATTAAATTGTATTTGAAAGTGGATTGAAAACCTTCTAGGAAGCACCTCACTTCCTAGATCTAGCACTCGCTAGGCAGTCCACTAACCTATATTATTAATATTATTTGGTGGTCTTGTTTTGTTTCTTATACATGTTGTTCCTCCTAGCCAAAGGAAGCTCACACAATCATCTTAGATCAAAAGTCTACAACGTGTGCATTCTACCTTCCACCTTCACCTCACAGGTATTCCTCCTTAACAATTTTACCTTCTATCTATTTCATCCTAGAAAGTGTAAAAGTTATTGGTGAAACAGGGTGATCCATCTTGCCCATTTATCATTCTTATCTTTATTTAGAAGGAGGTATTTCACCCCCAGCATGAGATAATAACAACTGAATTTTATTATTGAAGACCAAATTATTAAACTTCTTTAGACTCCTTATAACAAGAAGAACATGTTTTTCAATGAAAGAGTATATTACCTCATAATATTCTAGGCTCTGGCTGAAGAAAGCTATGGGATTTTCAGATCCCTCCTTATTATGTTGTACCAAAATGGTAGAAATAGTTCCTAAAACTCTGAAGGCATAGATCATGAAGTCCTTGGAGAAGTCCAGATTTATGAGCATTGAGGTTTGAGATATGGTATTCTTGATAGCTTCAAAACTCACCTTGCCCTCTAGTGTCCATGTAAAATATAGGTTCTTCTTTAGCATAATATTTTGGCTTGATAAGAGCATAAAAATCTTGCACAAATCTTTCAAAAAGGTTAATTCTCCCCAAGAAGCTTTGGAGAGTATTCTTGTGACTTGGAAGTTACAATTCTTGAATCACTTCTACCCTCTCTCGAATTGATCGTAAACCACTCCTTAGACATGATGTGGCCTAACAACTTACTTTCATGAGCAAAAATATAAATTTCTTCGGGTTCAAGGACACTTTGAGTTTTCGCATCTTTGGAATACTTTCCTAAGATGAAAACAATAGTCTGTTGTAGTTTTGGAGAATACAGTGATGTCATCCAAATACACAAGAACTATCTTGTTCAACAATCCTTTGAATGCCATGTCCATATCCCTCTGAAATGTTTCTCTGACATTTGACAACCTGAATGACATATTTCTATAGGCGTAAGTGCCAAATTTTGTAGTGAAGGGCATTTTGAATTGGTATTCCTCTTTTACCATGACCTAATCTTAGCCCAAATACCCATCTAAGAGAGAGAATATCTCCAAACCAACTACCACCTATAATATTTTCTCCATGGAAGGTAGAAGATAGTGATCTTTGAGAGATTACCTATTTGTAACATTCCCATTTTAAGACTTTAGAAACAAGGGAATTTTTTTCATAATGTTCTCTATTCTAAATAAAGCAATATTTAGAACACACATTCCATGCCAATCAATCTCAAACAGATAACCATATATAGTTGTAAATGACTCGATGATCCACCGATCTATCCAATTCATAACTCGGTGATCTACCGATCTATTTATGTTAACTTTAAGTATTGAATACTTATCGTATACTTTGTATACTTTTTTTTCCTACCCTAAACTGGGTACTGAGTGATCTATTTAAAGAACATATCTAAATATTTGTTACCAATATTCATCTAATATCACGTTTCTTTAAACTAGGTGACATAGGACAATGCAATTTGTAGCTTATGATACTTTGGCCAAAGATTTTCAACATACTATTTATGTCACTATTCCTAGATGGCATACTCGTCATTTTAGAATATGTCCTTCACCTCACTCCTCTGTTATTAAGAATGGTCTTTTCGACTACCGTTTTTCCACTTGTCAGGGTTTAACTCTAGCCCTAGTTAGAAACATAATTTATTATAGGAAGATGCTCACAATGACTTGGGGTATATGGGCATACTCAGTTGACCTAAGTCAACCAAATATGCCAAGGTACCCTGAGCCATTGAAAGCTACTACCTATCCTAAATATTCCACTAACTTGACCTAGAGAGAAACTAAGTTCAAGCCCTTAAATGTGTGTAGATCCGGATGATCAATGCGAGAGAGGGTGTTGCCACATGTCAACCTGTATCCTTTGTATTCTTGAGAAGACCCAAGTCTTCTTGAAAGTACAACCCTACAGTTGGCATGTGCCAACATCCTATAGAAACTACCTCATCGAGATGTACATACCCCAAGGAGGTTATTAATACATTATTAATTTGGATTACAAAATAGATTACAACATCCATGCTAAACCCTAACCCAACACTCCTTAAGTTCTTGTTCTATACTTGAATCAATTAAGCATTAAATAACTTCCTTTACTCATGATTGCTTTTAATGTTCATTTACTTAGTTTAACAAGTAGTTAACCAAAATAGGACAACAATATCATAAGTTCCATTAAATATAACTTAATCATTCAAAGAAGGTGTAGCAACCAAATAGGTTCAACTAGAGGTAGACTTTATAAGAAATGAAGTCTAACGATTAACAATCTTATCACCATTCTTTAGATTACATTCCTTGGAGTGAGGAAGAGTCTTCCTCTACATGATTAAGTGTTAGGGTTTTTCATACCCTTCTTATCTTTCACAATTTCTATAGTTTTACCGCATATTCTTTACACATACCATCACTATGTTATAATTGTTTAGATAAGATTGTTATCTTATGTAACTCAAAAAGCTGCATCTTTTAAGGAAAATTAAATTAATTCCCTTTATCTAACTTATCAATTTTATCCAAATTAAGCATATAACAAATATGAAAAATATCATCAAGATAGGTTTCCCATATTCTTCATAATACAAGATAATTTACACAACCAATACAAGTAAATCTCAACTTTCAATTCATCATTATAAAACTATACATTACAAGACTATGTATTTCAGGCATGCTGTACAACAAACAACCTCTATCCCAAAAGAATACAACTTTTATTTTTCAATACAATTCAAGAATGAATTGAAACTCTTTACATAAGGTCCATAATTAAATAAGCCCAATACAACATGAAAGTTCTTGTCTTCTTTTATCACTTACAAAGTGTCCATCTCGCAAAATTGCTAGTGCGGGTCAATGAACCGAGCATGATAAGCACTAAAGTAAAGTGCATTCCACTAATTGTTTCATTAAATAACTCCGCTTTAATGAAACAATTGATAAAGATCATGCAAATAATCATAAGTAATAACATCTAGAAAGAAGTACAATTAAGAAATCTGAATTTAATTTTAAGAAAAGAACATATTATAATTTGCAACATCGGAATTATACCACAAGACTTAATTGATCCTATCAATCACTTTAAATAGTCAACAAGTCTTGTCATTAAATTATTTCATAAATTCATAAGGATAGAAAGAAACTTTTAACTTTTTCCAATCTGTAAAGGAGTTAGTTACAACATATCTCATATTAGTATGCTTCATCTTTCCATATAAACCCAAGAAGAGAATTCAATACATATCTATTTCTCAGACACAATTCCTCTTAAGGAAGGAATCAGGTTTAGAACACACATTACTACCTCAGTCCAAGTTATCAATATAAGGAGCTCATAAATAAAGAGGCAACATCTAAACAAGAGTCCCAATTCAACCCAACAAATTAAAAGAATAGTCTACAGAAAATATTACTAACTTCTATATGTTAGTAGATTATAAATCAAAGATCTGAAACCAACTTTCTAAAATCCAAGTTATACTCATGTAAAAATAATCTCCTAACCAATCCACAAGAAGTTCCCATCTCAAAAGAGAATTAACAAAAGAGAATTTCAGTAAATGAACTTATACAGTCAACAGAAAAAGGATCTCAAATAGGAAAAGGACCCAATCCATATTTCATTTCATTTATACTATGAAATGAAATCCATCATCTAATTTATACTTAGAAGTTATTTTAGTTAGTTCCCAAAAGAGAACTCAAAACTGAATGCACAGTCAAGCATGCACACTACCAATTTCCATTACAAACTTACAAAATGATTACCTATTTCCATTCACCAAGCTCAAGTTTAGATTCAATTCTCAAAATGAAATTCACAGTACTATCTCTAAACAACATATTGTCCCCAAGAGATCCTAATCTCTTCTCTCGTCAAAACCTAGAGATTCATTCGATGAACCCAACAAGATTAGAAACATGCAACAATGCAAGATAGACAAGGGTCGATGAAACTCATGGTTACAGGGACTGAATCTCCAAGCATACAGAACAAAGATAATGTATCCCATCATACTACACTTGCATACAAGGTTTAAATTCAACATTCAAATGAAACCCATGAATCGGATGAAAGGTCAGAAGAGAGTAAGGAACTAAACAATTCGTCAAAGACAAGTACTGTCCCAACTTCTTCCAATACGACTAAATAGAATCACCACAAGATTCTCAAGTTCCATTAAAAGCTTAAGACAAGTAAGAATTTTCTCAACATAAAATACGAAAGGAAGGAATTAATTCATTCCATAAACCTCTACAACTAATATGACTATCTCATAACAGAATGTAGTTCCAGTCCCATTTATTTCTATGAACAAAATAGTCAAATTTTCCCACAAGAAAAGGGTAAACTCATAGTAGAGATGATTAGGATACACTCCCTGAATTCACACGTCCTATCAAGTTTGACAACACAGTGTAGTCTAAAAGGAAAAGTAATACAACCTTTCCTTCTCAAAATCAAAACAAAGGAGACCTCAAAATAAGTTACATAGTCTACTTCTGACCAAAAAAACTCACAAGATCCCTTCCAATAAACAATATTAAATGATACTGAAGTTTTGAAATCCATAATACCCCCCTAAACTCCAGCTCAGAATACTTGTAAATATTCAACACATCGATTCCAAATACATAATCAAAAAAACCAACAATGGAATACCTACAATGCATCAAATATGAGCTTCCAACACAAGTTATAACAACACAAGCTCAAATACAATTTTATAACGAAACACATGGCCCTAATAAAAGATTAGAATAAACACCACCCTCTATTACAGGTTCAAGCCTTTCATTTCCCTAAGGAAGAAATAAGACTTGATTCGAACTTAAGTATAGGGCACAAGTACAATGGTTGAATACAAAGATTCAACCAAGGTTCAAAACTTTAATTAGTTCCAAAATAGTCCAAAACAAACACAAGGTCCCAGTAAAACTAAAACTGATTTTTAGCTTCAATACAAGTTTAAAACCACTACGGAGCTCCCCTTCAAGCTCTCGAAACACAAGACTAAACAGAGATTCAGAGCCGAACAAGAAGCAAGCCCGTTAAATCAACATTAGTCTCAAATGATAGAAACAAAACTTCAATACAAATTTTTGACTTCAAGTACAAGTTAAAGAGTTTCAATACAATTCGCATGAAAACCTCTAACAACTAGTATAGTGAAAGTTCCCAAAAACTAGCAATAACAGCAAATGATTCACATTCCAAAACCCCCATAGATTTCATGAATACATGCAAGTAAATAACTAGATACATCAAGCAAATAGAAATTTCTAGCAAGAATAATTGTTTTAATGAATCATTTATAAGAAAGCAAGACATCTTAATGGGTAGAGCCTATAATGCTTGATAGTGCCTCTGCCGATTTGAAGAAGACTTCCAGTCAAGTTTCCAACACCTCTTCTTTTCCAAGCAAGATCAAAAAACCATAATCTTTTTCCACAATTCCACTTATACATTCCTCAAATTGAAAATAGCTTAGAGAATTCAAAAATAGCCACTAAGTGGAAATCAAATTGCTGGTTCAAAAAACCAGCTAGCTCCATGTAGATCAAAATCAGGAAACATGCAAAACAAAACAACTCCAAACAAATCTGATAAAGCATGCATTCCAAAATGGTTTTCGCTCTCCAGAAATGAGGTGAATTAATGACATTAATTTGCATATTCCCACTTCTCTCTCTTTGCCACCACCATCCAAAGTTGGCGAGACCAAATCAAATTTCCACATGCATTTCCAAACTTAGTGATGCCTCCACGTAGGTTCCTCTAAACTTTCACTAGCCCCTTCCAAACTAGCAGTACTTACATGCATTTAAAACTAAATCAAAATTAAATCTCATTAAAAGCTTAGGAACTACCACTTAGTTCCCCACTTGCCAATGACCCATAGGTTCCCTTTCATATCCCATTAGTTTAGGATAGATATAATTTTCTTAGGTTAGATCTTAGGTTAGTTTAAAATATATAACCTTAGGATATAACCCACAATTAAATAGATTGCCACCCTAGGTTAGGTCTTAGCTTAACCAAATAGTATAGGTAATTGATTAGAAATAAATTTACATCCCTTAGGTTATTTCCTTCATACTAACTTAGTGTTAACAACTTAGGTTAGGATGTCATCCCACATAAAGTGGTGTAGAAAGAGTTAGGCAGAATTTACCTGAGTCTCAAATCTATTAGGATAGACCTTAGAGATATAGGACACATTAAAATATTTGTCTCAAAATCCTCAAGTAGGTTTCCTCTAACACCATAAAGTGTTCTCGCAAGGGTCAATCAAGAAGATTCGAGCACAACACACAAAAAAATGCAGGCATGATCTTTCGAGATAAGAAAGAATTTGCAACAATGCAAGTTCATCTGTTAAGTCACTTAATCAATGAATGTCATTTTTTCATTCAGTTTAGATAAGAAGATTTAAAACATACTTGGATCAATGGAATTGATCCAAGGATGAGTTTAATTAAAAAGAATAAGTTTGCAACCAGTCAAAATGGATTATAACTTACTCATAAGAAGTGAAATAGATTATTGCAAGCAACAACATACCAGCCCTATAATCAAAGAGCAGAAATGATTTATACATATCAAGCATGATCTTCAATAATCAAAAGAACACATCTTTATTAAGGAAATCACATGTCAACACTTGAAATTCAAAGGAGGAATATAACAATTGTCAAGGGTGTTACAATATTTAGGTCTCGAAAGTCCACGCAAAACCTTATTTCTCCATTATTTTTTCTAACACTTACAAAATTTTCTACCCAACTTGAATTCTTGATAGGGAATATGATGCTCCCTTTAATGATCTTGTTCAACTTCTTCTTCATGAGAGGTTTGATATTATGGTTGATTGTCCTTTTCTTTTGACTAATGGGCTTGGCAACCAGATCCAAATTTCAATTATTTGTTGTGCTACCTTTGGATTAAACCCTCTCAATTCTTCATATCTCTAAGAAAACATATCTAGGAATTCCTAGAAAATATGTAAAAATTTGGATTTCTCCTATTTAATACTCACCCTACCAATTTGGAGAATTTTACCTTCTCCAACTGAAATAGGCTCGAGTCTTCTTTTTGACCTAAAATTCACCTTTTTTTTTTGAACTGGTCATTTGGGTTGAAAATTGACTCCAAATTCACCAAGCCTTTAGGAAAGGTATTCATCAACAATTGCACTATCTCGATCCCCATACCGTAGCTCTAATTTGTCCCGATTCTCGCGAGAGAACTCAACTTATTCTTGTAAGAAATTAATGATTGGTTATTCATTCTTGAACACTGTCAAGTTATGATTTTACTGGGAACACGAGATTCACAACCAACTTGTTATGGGGTTGTGTTTAATTTCTCTTAATGTTTTCAACAACTTTTAATGCTGCCCCAATTATCGCAAGTCTCTCCATAGCCTCATTCTTCTTCTTGGGTATAGAAACAATATTAAATGCTTCAAAATATTCAATCAGATCCCATACCATGTTCTTATAACTCCTGAGAAGATCATTTTTATAGCACTCTGTCCTTTGACTTGATTCATAATCAACTCACTATCTCCAAAACCTACAAATCCTCGATACCCCTTCTACTCATCCAATACGGTCCATAAATTAATGCTTCATACTCTACTGCATTGTTTGAGCAAGAAAATTAAAAATGGGAGGCCGAGTAGTATTTGATTCCCTATGGTGACACAAACATTGCACCTCCTCCTACACCTTTCCTATTCCTTGAACCAAAAAAACAATTGTCATACTTCATTATCATCCTTGTTCTCTGGCTTGGTGACGCTAAGAAGAGGTGTATTATTTTCATGTAATAAATATATGCCTAGCTCAACCTCCTTCATCTCCTTGTATGGATCAAAATAATTCCTCATGTTTTCCCATTTATCTAGCATCAGATCTAGAATGCTTCCAACCTTATTACCTATTTCTATAGTACTGGAAATACTCTTGGTTGAAAGTTGAGTAGTTGATGTTGATCGGATTTGGCACATGATGCTCAATGTGGAAGTCGGAAATTGGTTCTCGATATGATTTTATTTTTAGCTCCATATCTTGTCCTAAATATCATGTGATACCAATCTACCGATAAATAGCCTCCGATTTTTGCAGTTAAGTCCTTTGATAGGAAGAGCACAAAGAAGAGTGAAAAATGTATAATGGACACATCTTATAACATCATGCTTTTAGGACCCAAATTAACTATTATATTCAAATCCCTGATGACTCCCACTATCCCTTATTTTGTTCCATCCAACTGTACCACTCCTTTGGAGACCAATTCATACTTCAGACCTAGCTGATCCGTAATCTACTTCAACATTACTGAGTTACTTTCCCTTGAATTGATCATGCAATTATGGAAAAGTTTGTCCCCTACGATCAAAGACACATAAAATAGTGGAGGCTTCAAAAAAAAATTATTACCTCCTTGCTAAATTGTATTGGTGAGAACCTTCTCCTAATTTTTAGATGAATCATTTGAGGCTGACCAATTTTCCATGGCTACTTATAAGAGATCTCACTTTCCCAAAATAACCAAAGTGAATCCCACATAGAAATGCTCACATCCTTCTTCTTAATTTGATCAATGATGTTGAATGGAGGTAGATTCTCCTTATGATGGTGCTTGTTTGGCACAGCTTTATCAGAACTTGTGCTTATACATGAGTTGTTATGATAAGCACCTTGGAATGACCTTACACACTCGGGGTCACTCTTCCATTGTTGAATCCCTGTTATGTGAGGGTAGGCTAAGAATTACTTTGTATGATGACTTCCCCTCATCTATATTCCTCTTTTTTAATCTTGTATCAGACATTACACCTTAGAGAGGAGGTTGATTAACCTTGAAAAATTCCTCTACTTGCAAGTTTACCGGTGTGGTTTCAGTTTGGGGAGCCTCTTGTGGACTTGTTTGTTGTTGATTTACCTCTTCGAGTCATTTCTTGAGACACACCTATTGTCTACACCATCGAGGCTTGATTTAGAGAACCATTAGAGCATGTTGCTTTGTTGTGAGGCTAATTACAAGGAAAACACAAATCATACTCCTATGCCATGTTGTTCTGTACTGGAACCAAAGCTCTTGATGTTAAAGTTGTATTAGGATTGTATGGTTGAAATAGATTAACAACTTGATGTTGTCCCTGATTTTTATTTTGACCTATAGTTTAATTTTGAGGCTTGTTTGACTGATATGGAGGCCTATTTGACTGAGCTTGAGGCTGGTATGGTCTATAATTCTGAGCATGGTGCCTCTTGATATTCACCAGTTCATTCCCCAAATTTTGTAGCTCCATAACTTCTTGTAGATCCTTAGAAGTGCTAGAAGAAATGGAGGCCTCACGATTGCTATGATTTATAGGATCTAGAATTGGATTTAACTAAAGTTCTTGATTAATAACATGATTCCCCATATACGGATAGAGAGGCATAGGTGGTCTTGGTGCAAGATTTCCATCCGGGTTAAGTAGTTTTCTTCGCTAATTGAAATGACATATGCTCCAGGTAGGCTCACTTATCCCATTGACTTGATCATCACATATATGTCTGAATTTAAATCTTTCAAATAGTAATGAAATTCCCCTTTCTTTCGCTGGTCTCATAACCATTGGGATCCTATCCCATGTCTTTTGAAACCTAAAGTTAAAGTCAGCCATCTACTCATTAGGGGCTCTTTTGATTGTAGTTAGTTTCTCCAAGAGTGAAAATTTACACACCCTTTCTCCAAACTCGTTGTAGAGGGATAAACACAATGCTTCCCAGTCTATAATAAACCATGTTGTTAATCTCCTAAACTAATTTAGTTCCTTACCTTTGAGAGAAAAATAAAGGAGACTATCTATAACATCCATCTCTTTGATCCGGTGAATGGTGCAGATATTTGTAATTTCCTAAATATAATCAATAGGAATTGTATGATCATCCCCAAGTGAAGAATGGAATGCTCTTTAATGTTTCTACCAAAATAGGGTTCTTTGCATTAAGGGTGAGTGTGATACTACCTATGAAATGAACAAATGGATTTTATTCTCGGGCAGTTTTTGTTGATGTGCCATCCCGATTATCCCGAGGATTTGGTTGATTGGAAAAATGGCCTATTGGTGGAGGTGTAGACAAGGTCCTTTTCGGTGGAGATAGAGATCTTTGAACTTGCAATCCCTCGTTTCTCTTCCTAGAGATTGTTTTAAATAATCAAATATTCCTTCTTCTCTTAACTGGACCGAGTATGGATCCTTATCATATGATTGAGAGACTTGGGATGCTACACCACTAAGTTATTCTTATTAGGAATCGTCGTGTGTGCTTCACAAAACCTCCAAAGGCTGCAAATCAAAAAAGAGCACAACATTCTTACCGCAATGAAAGATTCAGATAAGATGTTATGCAATAACACCTGAAAAATGAGTTTTGTCCCACTAGGCATGCCAAAACTATTAGTGTAGAAATGTAGTACCCTAGGATCTATGCATCACAAAACCATATTTTTTTCCTAAAATGGAAGCTGTCTCAAGGTGTGGGACCCATGCAATCGAGAAAAGCCTCATGAGAAGGTTGGTTCCTCTCCTAAACTAGTGCCAAATTCTCCAAATTGTAGAGAATGGTAAACCTGATCTAATCCTACCCTAATTGTTTCAAGGAGATATGGATAGAAAATACATAAAATTAAACCTACTCTAAGGGAAGGTGATGCACCAAAAGGGGGTCCATAAATTTCATAGTTAGTGAAAATAAGGACAAAATAAGGTGAGAGCTATAAAATAGATGCACCATAGTCCAAAACCACATTTAAATCTCCATTTCCTTGGAGCACAATAGATTTGGGCCCTGCAAGGGAACAAGACATGCACAAGATACCTACAAATGTAATGGAAAAGAAAAATAATACAATATAACTAGAGAAAGGGTGAAAAAGGCCACAAAACATCAATTTTATTGATTAAAATGATGCATAATCCATTACAATGCAAGCAGGAGGCAAGAATCCTTCACAAAATGCCCGGATTTGAGGCTTATAGCTCACAGAAAAAAATTTAGTAGATTTTCTCTACAAAATCTCAAAAAATATCCCCGAAAAATGAAGGGGTTGAGTACAATTTATAGCCGTTGTGCCCTAATTTCTACATTAAATTCTTGACAGGTAGTTGACCAAACTCAACTACGACCATTAATGTTATTCTCATAGCTTTAGTTATTGAGTTGTCTTGTCATGCTTAAATGCCTAATAGGAAGCATTAAATATTTTGACAAGTAGCATTAAATGTCCTGACATGTAGCTGAGTTGTCTTTTCATGTCTACCCTTTCCTACAATTCATGAGCTATCTATCCTAAGCCGTTATGTTTTTGAAACTATGAGTCATCCAACCAGGTTTGGTTAGACTATGTTCATACACACAGATCCGTACACCTAAAAATTTATCCACTCGTGGCGCTTACCATGCGACGCATCTAACCACATGGAGGTGGACGTCTGTCCATCCTCTTCCACATAATCCTTGAATTTTCTAACCTAATGACCTATCCAACCTCGTGGCCTTAAACCTATTCTAGGAAACAAACCATCCAACTATGCCACCCATCCAATCTTCTTAGTCATCCAACTTCTATCTCCGTACAACTTACATGGGTCGTCCGGCCTAGGAGGTTGGATGGTCATCCATCTGCTTTATGTATAAGGGATTAGACAACTACCCAACTAATGGGCTAACCAACTTGGGTTAGAAAACCATCCAACCTAAGACCCGTACAACCCATTTGTCCAACAAATGAGGTTAGATGACCGTCTCTCCCTAATGTCCTACTGGGGGTTGGGCGACGACCATTTGACCTTATTCCATCTAATCCAGTTAGATGACTATCCACCACCACCTTGAACACTAAGCTCTATTTACCTCGATTATGCCATCCATCCGACTAACCAACCCATCCAACCAACTCATAGGCATCCTACTATTGACCAACCTAGCTTTCCATCCCAAGCGTCCAACCTAGGCATCTATCCCTGACGTCCATACCAACCATCCAACCTAGGAATCCATCCCACTTGTTGAAGTTAGTTAAGACTAAATCGAATGAGCCAAGACATGACCTACCTTGAATATTACAAAGCATTTGTTTTCCCCATCAACTGCTAGTACTCGACCTATTAAGTTGTCCATTTTGTAGGGGTGTAAAGATGGATAACAATTCCTTTTGATCGTCTTGTCAAACCGCCTTGTTCTTCAAGAAAACAAGGATTATGTTGTGCCCTAACAAAAGAAAATTTAATCCCTTTTCAGCTCTAGTTTTTATTTCATTTGAACCATTTTATGTATCCTCCCTTCTATGTATCCCCCTCTGTATTTTTTGGTCTCTTTGGATATCCATCATTCTATGTCTCTCCTCGGATTGTTTTTCTCGATAATTATGGCCTCGTCGCATAGTCACTAGTTTTTAAAATTGTAATGGTTTGTGAGACTCAAAGTATTGTTTAGACATTCCTTACGACTACATTTTATGATTTTTATTATGATGATATAAATAACCTGAGGTAATTATTTCATTGTACATTTTTATATGGTTTCCGCGTTGACTTTATGAGAAGATATTCGAGGTTAAAAAAATGTTTTAAAAATATAGAATCATATCAAGTTTTTAATTGTATGATAAATTTTTGTACAATGGAAGGTAAACATATTATATATACACATAAAGTTTATCAAATTAAAATTTTAACCACTATGTATTTACATTTATATTTCCTTTCCGTTCGCTTAGACATGATAAAAATGCATAACTTTGTATTCACAATGATATAATTATTTTAAAACAATATTAATAATATGCCATATATTATTAGTGAAAGATAGAATGTTGTCATACATATTAATTTATGATTCTACATGTATTTCTATAATTATAGATGTATTTATATTACATTTACTTAAATTTGTTTATAGATTTTCAATTTAATTTCTCCTATATAAATACAATCAATCAAGAAAATTTGTGTGGCTTAGTGTCCACTAGGCTAAAGTTCTCTTTTAAAGAAAAGGTGTTTGAATCTCAATGATAATAAAAATCTATGTATAATTGTATAACACATAGAAGTTTTATTTTTAGAGCTTAGCAATCACCACTTAAATCTTTGACCAAATAGTCGACAATTTATTTATTATGAAAACCATATCTCTATACATTACTTGAGCTTACATGTTCGATATAAGAATTTGAAGAAAGCTTTTTAAGTTTAACAACTACTAGGCCATGCCAAAAATAATATTTGGAGCTTATTGGTCACTAGGAAATTGCATTCAAATAATATTTAGATCCATGGGTGGTTATGATTTTAAAAAATAGATTAAAATATTATGTTCTTATCGACCACTTGGATATGCCACAACATATTATTTGGAGCTTATAGTCGCTATGTACAGCCACAAAATAATATCTTGAACATTAGGGTTGCTAGCATTTAACACATTAAGGAATTACATTTTTATCTTAGATCATCTGCTAGGTTATGTTGAACAGATTATTTCGATATTAGTTATCACCAAGATATAACAACAATAAGAAAGATATTACGAACTTAGAAAGCCACAAGGGTATATCAAAATACCATATTTGTAGCTTAGCAATTGATAGGCAATTATAGATATTTTTAAATTTTAGGCCGCTAAGACACTACCACAACATAATATTTGGAATGTAGTTATTCTTTATGATTTAACAAAATAAAGTAAGATATTTCGAGACTAGTGTCTACTAGGTATTTCTGCAACATATTATTTGGAGCTTAGAATACTAGGATTTCACAAATTAAATTAAGGTAGTATAAAATTAGCGGTTGCTACATAATGCTACAACATAATATTTAGATCAAATTCTTTAAAATAATTTAACAATTTAAATGAAATTAATTTGAGCTTCATGGTTGCTAGTCTTTACAAAGATACAATAATTTAAGATTAGCATTCATTAGGATTTAACACATAATATTTGGAGCATATCAACCTGTCAGGATTTAACACATTAAATTAAGATTATAAGATCCTTGTGGCCTCTTAAATATGCTTAGTCATTATATACATAGGTTATCGACAGTATGCTTTAACAAATAAAATTAGCATATTTTGAGTTTCTCAACATCTAGGTGCTCCCATAATATAATATTTCGAGCTTAGATTTCGCTAGCATTTGAAAAGTCAAAGAATGATACTTTTAGCTTAGCCTCCACTAGATTATGTTCATAACATATTATTTGAAGATTTGTTGTCGCTAGGATTTAACAAAAACAAGTAATATATTGTGAGCTTAGCGACCGCTAGGTTATCCCACAATAACATATTATGAGCTTAGTGATCACTAGTCTTTTACGGATATTTTAAAATTTTCGTCCACCAATACAATACCACAACATAATATTCCAAACATAGCAGTCACTAAGATTTAACAAAATAAAGTAATATATTTCAAGACCAGCAGCTTGTTAGGTATTCATGCAACATATTATTTGGAGCTTAGTGGTCACTAGGATTTCACAAATTAAATAAAGGGAGTATGAAATTAGAGGCGTGAACCATGGAAACATAATATGTAGATAAAATTACTACTCGGCAGAATTAATAATTTAAATGAAGTTAATTTGATCTTTCGTACCACTAGTGTTTACAACAATACAATAATTTAAGCTTAGTGTTTCTTAGAATCTAATGAATAATATTTGGATAATATTGATTTTCAGGATTTAACATATTAAATTAAGATTATAGGAATGGGAATTTAACAATAAAAAAGTAAGATATTATGATCTTAGGGGCCACTAGGTTTTTCCACAATAACATATTTCAAGCTTAGCGATCACTAGTCATTTATGGCTACTTTGAAATTTTACGCCGCTAAGACACTACCACAACATAATAGTTGGAACATAGCGGTTGTTAAGATTCAACGAAATAAAGTAATATATTTCAAGACTAACGTCTGCTAAGTATTGCCACAACATATTATTTGAAGCTTAGTTGTCCCTAGAATTTAACAATTTTAATTAAGGTACTACAAAATTAACATCCACTATGTACTACCACAACATAAAATTTAGAGAAAATATTTCAACATAGTTTAACAATTTAAAGGAATTTAATTTATGCTTCACAACCACTATAATTTACATTGATATAATAATTTAAGATTAGCATTTTTTAGGATTTAACGCATAATATTTTGAGCATGGCGGTCGTCAGGATTTAACACATCAAATTAATATTCTAGGAGCCTAGCTGTAGTGCCCACTTCTCTTTAACACTTTTAGACATTGATCTTGATATTGTTGATCATACTATGGACAATATTATGTTTTGTTTTAGTATGATGGTTAGATGTTATATCATGGACTATTATTGATCTGAATTCAGTTAGTATGCATGATGGTTACTAGAGACATTTTGATATGTGGATGATGATAGACTGTTGACATGGACATATTATAGATGCTGATTTGGACTTGTGAAATTTGATATTTTGAGTAGACCTAGTATAGAATAACATAGATGATGATATAGTTAATTTATGAATTAAAAATGATAATGTTGAATTCTTGATATTGTTGTGATTCATGTGTTTAGATGATCTTGAAATGTTGTTTATATCATTTTGGATGTTCTGATATGGCCACGAGGCTGAAGGAGGTATTTTCATTTTTTCAGGATAAAAATCACAACAATGTTGGGGGACCTGGAGACTAACCATATAAAAATTCTAGGTGAAATAAAAAAGGTCACTATGGTAACTTTTGTGTGTGTGTGTGTGTTTGTTAGGGATTCCCATGGGGGATTTCCATTATATGTGACCATGGGATATGTATTTTATTAATGTGTTCCTTTTTATTTATTGTTGTATGTATTTTATTAAGTAATGTGTTCCTTCTTGTAATTAATTTAAATGTGATAGATTAATGTGAGAAGTCATATAGTTGAACTTTAATTAAATTAAATTGGGATATGGAATGTAATTAATGAAGTTGTTGATTTTAAATATTAATGTTGGAAGAGTGTGTAAGAAATGTGTAAGAAGGTGTAAGAGATATGTAAGAGTTATGTAAGATAGATTTTTGGAGTGTAAGACACTTCATCTCCTTAGGAATTCGAATTTGTCCTTGGAGGCCAAATTTGGAGGCTTGTGGGACAAGTTAAACTTGTCCCACACCTCTTAAAATGATTCACCAACCATACCTATGGTTTGGAGGTTAAATTTAGGAATTTTTATTGCATTTTGAAGTGACAATTTGTAAGTTTTAATTACACTTCCCTTACATATTTTTAATTCAGTCCTTTTGGAGTATGGGTTGTGTTGGAGTGTGTAAGTCATATTGCCATTTTATTTATTGTGTTTTGGTGAGTGATGTTGATTTCCTCTTGGGGTTGAGGAAGAATGATGTGGCATCCCACATGGATCCACATCATCCTCTTCTCTTCCCTCTCCTATAAAATTGAAACTCCTTGCTTGTAAATGGTTGTTGAAACTTTGTTGTTTTCCTCTTGGGGTGCATTTTTCTTTCTTGTTGTTTTGGGAGCTTGTTGTGGAAGGAGTTGGAGTCATTGCATGCTTGAACCTTGCTGATTTTGGACTGTATTTGGAATTTTGGAAAGCTTGTGAGCTTGGAACAAAATCCAGTATGGAGAGGTAGGATCTTGAGCTATGTTTTACATGTTTTCTTTCTCTTGCATGCATGTTTAAATGGTGAATGTGTTTTGTGTTCTTGGCTGGTTGGGTAGACTGCTTAGGACAAGGTGTAGGAGAAGGCTATGGGGATTTCATATGGGGGGCATAAGGGATTTCCAATGGCACTTATTCTATTGTGGAGGGAGTTTTGGATTGGGATCCACCTTGGAAAAGAAACTGCTTGCATTTCTTACTCTTGGGGGCATAAGGGATAAAATTTGGGGGCATAAGGAGGGGTTGGGAGATATAAGGTTTATGGGATTTGATATGTTTATTGGCGGTATGTTTTAGGTGGATGCCCAATTCCAAATAGGGAGGCATAAGTAGTTCCCCATAGTTCTTGCTCTTGTTGGCTTGCTTGATCAAGCCTATGTTTTGTGTGAATGTTTTCAAATGTAGTTGTGAATTGCTGTCCTTGTTTGGAATGTGTATCTTATTGATCTATGCATGTGAAAATGTTGCTTGTATGTTTGTGGAAGCCTTGTTTCCATGTGTTGATTTTCATGCTCTATTTCAATATGGTTGGGGCTCGGGGGCAATGAGGAAGGATGTCTTCTCCCTTCTCATTGGATGTCTTGGTTGGGAGGAGAGTGTTTCCTTTCCCCCTTCCTTGTTGTGATCAAAAATGAAAAGATGGAGAAACTAGCATGCTGTTGTTTGGAGCAAGAAGAAATTTTCAGTTTGACAGTCCCATTCTTTTGAGCAAATTCAATGTAACCTTTCCCACCTTGAGTGGATGAGTTGTGTAATTATTGTAATGTGAAGTTATTGTATTGATAATGGAAGTTTGAATTTGAATTGAGAAATGTAAATGATATTACATGCATTGTATGATGTATCTTGGAAATTGTATTTGGAAATCAAATTGGAAAAGTGATAAGTTGTAAAGTTGTTTTGGATTATCAATAAAGGATTGCATTAGCTTCTTTTAAATTTTTATGGTGTATTGGATTGGAATTTTTTGTCAAAGAATGAGACTGTTGTTTTTTTTAAAGAATACGTATGAAGTAAAATGACAGTATTTTATTCTCTTGAAATGTGTTGCATTTAGAAATAAGACTTTGCAAAATTACTATTGAATGGTTGTTTGGATTCAATTAAATTTATTTGACTAGTTTAGTAATCCTTTGCCCACTCAAATGACCAAAATTGATATTCCAATTAAAAGAAATAGCTCACTGTTATAGACTTCATTTTGACAATTCTGATTTTAATAAAAATGCACAGCTAAAACTTGCACTAAGCAATAAGTTCTGAAACCTTGAAATTCATACTTAGTAAGACTTAGAGAACTCAAATTGATCTCAACATTTAAGAATGAACCTTCAAAACTGTATAAAATCAAATTGGGAACTTGCACAACCATTTTTCCCATCTACTGTTGAAAAAATTCAACCTTAAATAAATTAGAAAAATTGACTTCCCTAAAACACTCTAAACCCTCCCTAGACTAATCCTCCATGTCTGTTTGACATGTTGAGTGAAGGAGGAGTTCAAATTTAACCAAATTGAGAAGTTGAAAAATGTCAGTTCACAAATTAGAAACCTACAGATTTATTTCTCAAAATTGACCTCTCAAAATTCATCAATTTCAAAAATTTATGATCCCTATGCAAAGAGGGCATTGAGGGCTTTATGAAAATTCCTTGTTTTCCCAAACCGAGCTTTCTAGCTCAAGTTATGACCATTTGAAGTTTTACTTCAATTTGACATTTAAAAAAATAATAACATTTAAATCTAACTATAGAAAAAATTAAATTTTAACTTTGGAAAGATTTCCCAAAAGGTCATGCACCTGTCATCCTGCAACCAATTGGGGTCAACCATGTGGCACCCTAGGAGGGGCGGACTAATTTTTAGACTTTTCCCTTTGAAAATTTTACCTTGGGAAAATTTTTCCCATTTTACCCCGCCACCCTCTGACTGCAGCCAATCACATGCTGCCACGTGGCACGGTGGAAGGGCGAACTCTTTTCAAACTTAAAGATTATTCTTTTGAAAAAATTTACTCAAGAAAAATTCTCCATTTTCCTCCACCATCCCACAGCCAATCAAAGGGAGCCACATGTCCCCTTGTGGCAAAGGCGGAGGTGCGGTTTTCCTTTGAACTTAAACCTTTTCAAAAAAATTGGGAAAATTTTTCTTTTTGACCCTGTCGGCCCGCAACCAATGAGGGAATGCCATGTGGCACTTTGGGGTGGAGGTGGGAGGGTAGACCTTCCATCTTCTTTTTGTTTTATTGTTTTGATTTTGGAAATTTTTTAATTTTCTTCCCGTGGCCCGCTTCTCCGCTCTCCCTTCAGGCTTGTCCTTTCATGGGTGCTGCAGATCCCGCATAATTTTCTCTCTTTTCCCCTTTCATTTGGTGCAAAGTGCTAAATCAACATGCCACTCTAACCTTCCCTTCTCCCTTCTTTGCTTAGTGCTAGGATTCAACATGTGTCCTCACGGGGACTGCTGGCGGCACGAAATGTTTTTTTTTTTCCCTTGAGCTTGCGATGGGAAAATTTCCCATGCCACCTCGTGACCCACCAAACCACCCAAGGCGCATTCCCCCTCCTCTTACCACGTGTCCCCTAAGGGAAAATTTTCCCTAGGAACTCCACCCACTCATATCTAGAGTTTTACAAGGAGTTAGGAGGACTTCCTTATGTCACCGGCAAGGTGAGAAAATTTCCTATCCATTGGGAATGGTTTAGGGAAATTTTGGAAGCATTAAGTAAGAGAAAAATCTAGTTGAAACTATGAGCCTATTAGAGAGTAGGCATGGGGGTAAATTACTCCCTGAACCTGAATAAAACATGTAACCCTAAATTATGAAACTTGTGAGCTTGATATAAGTTAATAAAGTAAACTTATGTTTTAGTAAATAGGATTTGTTCCAAAACCTATTAGTGAAAATTAATGCTTGGCAACCTGAATGTAGATACTTCTGATAAAAAAAAATTATTCCATAAATTTATAGCTAACCCTAGGTTGTTTCTTTTGTCTCAATTGGTTATTTAAATGTGCACTACACTAGTGGTTGGTAGGATATGCTTAATCATAATATTGGGAGGTTATCAACAATATGCATTAATAAATAAAATTAACATGTGATAAACTCAACATATAGGTGCTTCTAAAATATAATATTTTAAGCTTAGATGTCTCTAGCATTTGACAAGTCAAATAATGATATTTTTAGCTTAGCATCCACTAGCTTATATTGCGACATATTATTTGAAGATTTGTTATCGCTAGGATTTAACAAAAACAATTAAGATATTAAGAGCTTAGCGACCACTAGGTTATGCCACAATAACATATTTTGAGCTTATAAATCGCTAATATTTTACAAATATTTTGAACTTTTACGCCGCTAAGACAATACCACAACATAATATTATGAACATAGTGGTCACTAAGATTTAACAAAATAAACTAAGATATTTTAATACTATCATCCATTAGGTATTTTTGTAACATATTATTTGGAGCTTAGTGGTCGCTAGGATTTCATAAATTAAACAAAGGGAGTATGAAATTAGCGGTCGCTACATACTGCAATAAAATTAATATTTAGATAAAATCATTTGAGAGGAATTAAATATTTAAATGAAATTAATTTGATCTTCGTGGCCTATAGTCTATACAATGATTCAATAATTTAATCTTAGTTTTCGTTAGGATTTAATGCATAATATTTGGAGCGTATTGATCTTCAGGATTTAACACATTAAATTAAAATTATAGGAGACAAAATTTAAAATAAACAAGTAAGATATGGTGATCTTACCTACCACTAGGTTATGCCATAATAATATATTTTGAGCTTAGTGATTGCTAGTCATTTATATCTATTTTGAACTTTTACGTCACTAAGACACAACCACAACATAATAGTTGTAACATAGCAATTGCTAAGATTCAATAAATAAAGTAAAATATTTTAAGAATAATGTTCACTAATTATTGCTACAACATATTATTTAGAGCTTAGCGATCACTAGGATTTAAAAAATTTAATTAAGGTAGTATGAAATTAAGCAAATGCTACTTAGTGCCAAAGGATAATATTTAGAGAAAATATCTTGACATGGTTTAACAATTTAAAGGAAATTAATCTCTTCTTTGCAGCCGCTAGTCTTTACATATTATTTGAAGATTTTCTGTTGCTAGGATTTAACAAAAAACAAGTAAGATGTTGCGAGCTTGGCGCCCACTAGGTTATGGCACAATAGCATATTCGAGCTTAGCGATCACTAGTCAATTATAGATATTTGAGCATATTTTGCGCTATTTTATGCCACAACATATTTGGAGCTTACTGAAGTATCAAAAAAATAAATGCATGTTTATAAAAGTAGAGCATTCAGAATATATACAAAAACATTCAATTAATTATAATATATTCATATATTTAGATGTCATACATATTGCTATGTTTTCTCGTCTATCTCAAATAAACCAATTTATGTTTCATTGTGGTTCTTCCTTAACTATGCATTGTTGTTGATCCAAGTCCATAGGTAAAGTCTCTTCCTAAGTTTCATGCTCTTGTTCGGACCTCTTTTATCACCTTGTTGTCATACCACCTCAAAATATTTTTTTCAAATCTTATAATCTCTAGTTATCTTTCCTATGTCCACAATCAGGTTTCTATATAGCACATTAGACTTGTCAAGCAAAATATTTTGACTAACAATTGTTTTTTTTTGCAATTTCCTTTAGAGTCTCTATTTTTGTATTTTTCTCATGTTTTAGAAACAATCTCAATGATGTGTGAAGTTTCTCCTTTTTCACCTCTATTATTCTCCTTTGAAAATTAACCAAGAATTAAACACTTCCATGGCTGAAGTTTATCTAAAAATATGATTTCCTCTTGAAATAATGTCATCAAACTAGAAATATAGTATTCTTACTTATTCATTTCATTCCCTTAGTATTTCCTTCGTATAACTAGCATATGTCTAGCATATACCAATATCACCATGGTCATAATTAAAGGGTCTTTAAAAATCAATTCTTCAATGACCTTCCCCATATGTATTAATGTTTTCTACAATGATGTATTTACCGTTATGAGTTTTTTGTTCTTTTTCAAGAATGCTTCTTCCTCCTCCTTTGCATCAATGAATTTCTTTATATTACTATACAGGCCATGCAATGCTACTTCTACATCAAAAACTATATTGGAAGGGCTGTGGGCCTAAATTGTGTTTCGTGATCTTTATTTCTAGTGTGTATACCTCTCATTAGTTCTATGAATACTTCTTCAAGCCCTTATCAAGGATTCAGATCTTCCTTATATTTCACCACTTGGGAGCCTTTGGCTTTTTGTTTCTTTGTAAGAGTGAAGAGGTCTTCTAAATTTTTGTGCCAAACAATGACTTGTGTTGACATCTTCTTTTTAAATAACCTTTTCAAAGTTCCCATTCTTGGATTGAATTCAATTTTTATTAAGGGTTCTTTATGTGCCTTCTAATCTAGATGTTTTTTTTTGGGAAATTACGTATTTCTCTACCTAATATTGTCTTTCTTCATGTCAAGTGGAGGGACAAGATTGAGAGGGTTACACTAGGGTTGCAGACCGCTAAAATTTCAGTTTTTTTGCGGAAAGCTATTCATCATCGATGAAGTTAAGACATATGCCACAAAAGTTAGAGCTTCATTTGGTATAGTCAAGACTTCTCAAAACCCAGATAGAGTTTCAATTGATGGAGATAAGGGAGCACAAGGATTTTCTAAATGTTATGAATACAAATTTTCCTTCCTCTTTGTAGCCTCTTTTATAATAGCTGATCATTGAGCAAGAACTACCCATGTTTCCTTTATATTCTTCTTAACAAGGATATCTTCTATTTAGGTAATCCATACCCAGTCATTGGCATCATGCACATGTGCATATGATATATTTATTTGTCCTTCAAGCAACTGAAGGTGCTTTGGAAACCCTTTTCATTCGGTCATATTTCCTTAGTGGGTGTAGGGGAGATGGAATGAATTTCTATGGGTTGATGCAACTTTCAAATCATGCCACCTATTAAATTTCCTACATCCCACAGTGACTAGGAGGGTGGGATGTGTTTTAAGCTTCTTCTCTTTGCACTTTCCAGCAATACCGTTGAAAATATAATATACCACCTCCTATTCTACCAATTTTTCTGGCACACAATATAGAAATATAAAAGGAGGTGTAAGGATTCCGTCGATCATGATAACTATTTATTCTAGATAGAAGAATACAACTCCCATTTTTTTTATGGAAGTGAGGATGTCGGAAAAAAATTAGTGTCATCATTTCATGTAATTTTTGGTAGAGATAAGGATACAAATAAGTGCATATATCTTGAATATGAGATCTGAACCAATGGTCATACAAGTCTAAATATTGTTCATTTAGCTTTAAAGGGCTCAAAGGATGTCATCTTTGATAGAAATCCAAACAGCTTAAGAACACCGCAGACAACATCGAGAAGATAGGAAGCCATGTAAAATGATTTTTGATTTTTGATGAGATTATTTATTTGTCTCATTAAATTAAAACTAATAAATTTCCCTAGAGAGGTAATATTATCCATTTTTACCCCCTTGTATAGATGTCCAACTTTTGATTTTGAACCTGGACAATTGAGTGGAGTTTGAGAAAAGAATGGTGAAGGAGCGAAGCTATGAGTCCCACATTTATTCCAAGAAGGGATAAAATGCAAAAATTGAGAAAGTGATTTTTAACTACCCCAATGCACCCCTATGGCTCCACTAGTTCTTAATAAAATCTAAGGAATTATGAGAAAATCCATGAAAATTGAAAATTCAACCAAAATTTGCCAAGGAGCCCAAAAATAGCTCATTGAGTTGTTTGGTGAGCTAAAAAATAGCTCGACGAGCTATGCATAGGGTTTGGGATAGTTTCAAGGGGATAATCCCACGAAATACAGGGTTGAGAGAGTTAAAGGGGTGGTCTGATCACAGGGCAGCTTGACAAGTTAAAGTGGTGCGGTGAGGTTTGAATGACTCACCGAGCAAGTGGTCAAGTTGGAGGCATATTTAAAAAGGTTAGCTTGTGGCCACTTTGGGTTTTGGGCCGAGAAGCCTATAAGGAACATGGGTAATGTGTTCCCAAAGTCCCTAAATTTTCCTTACAACACATCAAACCCAAGGTAATGTGGGGGTAGGGGGACAGAGGTAAGAGGTTGGTGCGAGCACGACAAGCCGGATGGAAAGTGATCGGGGTGTAATCGGTGGGAGAAATGCAAACACATCATTTGAGATAGGAACATGGTTCCTAGGAGGAACTTGGGTGAAATGGGTGTTTTGTGTTAGATGCGTCCACATGGAGAGTGCGGGAATAATGTTCCCCGAAGAACATTATTCCCCACGAGTTGTTTGTCTTGTAAAGAAAAGAGAAGGGGATGTGCGGGGTTAACTCACCAAGTTGACACTAATAATACATGGGTAACACAATTTTTGGTGGGGGAAAGATCAAGTTATATGTATATGTTGGGAGAACCATCAGCCGTCCTCGCCGAGCTAGTTGGTATGCTAGTAGCAAGCCAATTGGCTCTTTTAAGCCAATCAACATGAAACCCTCCTAGCCATATTTTTAAATGAAATTTGATTTTTTGGAGGCCCCTATTTCAATTACATCACTCATAAAATCCTTAGAAACATGAAAATAAACATGATTGGAGAAAAAGTGGAAAATAATCATTTCTATCCACGAGAGAATTAATTGCACATGCCTAAGAATGTTGAAAAGGAACAATATGTAACCTGCACTAAAATGACCATATCTTCCTCAATACTCAACCAAATTAGACAAAATTATACTCTTTGGAATTATAATTCCATCTTCTTTACTAAGAAATCAAGAAATCAGAAATTTGGTGAGGGTATGTGGTCTAAAAGTAAATAAACTTTCCTAGATTTCAAATGATAATTTTCAAGTGGGTAAAAATGCGTTAATGTGGCATAGGAGGCCATTTTCTTCTACTTCAAGCTATAATATAGTTTTTCATGGTTATCCATGCCTTTTATAGGTAATTGAATTCCCTCTTTTGGTGGTTGAATGTAGATTTTTGGAGTTCTCTCTCTCTCTCTCTCTCTCTCTCTCTCTCTCTCTCTCTCTCCCTTCCTTTCTTCTTCAATATATATAAACAAAGGAGCTCATTTTTAAGGTTGGAATTTTTTCTAGTTACTCCTCCACTTTATAGGTTGTAGGTGTTTTTGATTTTCAAGCCTCATATGTTGGGGATTTTGTAGGAATTTCATACCTTTATGCCTGATTGTAAGTGTTATACATTGAATCAATAAAATCATGTGTTTTGATTATTGTTCAATTCTTGTTTGTGTTTATTGTATTTGATCGCCACTAATTTACAATTGAAAGTATATTTTACATCTTTCACTTTCTGAAAACTCTAAAATTACCGTGTTTATTTGAAATAGTGTTGTAAATGTGTATTTATATATTGTGGTGTTTTTCTTTCCTCTTAATCTCCATCTCTACACATTTTCAAGCTTCGAAAGTTTCCCAATCACCCTTTTCTTGGTGATGTCACCCCCTTAGCATAGGATTTCTTCTTTTTTATGTTCTTTCCTTCTCTGTGGTGTCTTGGAATTTATAAAATAGGATTAGATAGTATATTTCCCTTCATTAGGAGTATTAGTTTCATTAGATTAGAAGCAATAACCAACCTACTCTATAGAATCATCTAAAGTTTATTAGTCCCCACAGGGAGATGATTCTATGCTACCCGGTTACATTGTTTTCCTAGTAAACTCACATAATAGTAATCGAGAGGGTGTTGTAATATGGTGATAATAGTTCTAAAATTCCCAATGGGACAAAATAAGTCAATACTTCCATTTTTATTAGGATTGGATATGTGTCTTGGTGATTTTATATCCTTTAAAGGCTCTACAACAACACATCTAGCGACTCCCAGGATCAAACTATAAACTGGTTTGTGAGTATCTGGTGGTTCAAGTTAATGAGAAGAATCCAAACAAGGTTAAAAACAAGAGAAGAAGGGGTATTTGAATATTTGTATTTATCTCTAGGCAAAGGAAGAGGAGGAAGACAAGTTCAGAGATCTCCATCTCCACCAAACAAAACTCTCTCAACACCTCCACTGGTAGGCCAAGTTTATAATATATTAGAGTTCTTAAACTAATCAAAATGGTGGCATAACCACTAAATCCATTTGCAAATTTCATGGGAAATAGTTTGCTTGCCCTCAATGCAAAGAATCCAATTCTAGTGGTAACTTTAAAAATAATTCCATTCTTTAATGGAGAAAATCACACAACCCCAATTGATCATATCCAGGACATTACAAATGTATTTGTTATACATGAGATTGATGATATGGATGTGGCAGTAAAAATTATTGCTTCTTATTTCAAAGGAAAATATCTATAGTGGTTCATAAGCTTAGCAACTACATTAATTAATAACTTGAATGAGCTATGCACAACTGTTTGTGATTAGTTTGACGAGAGGGGGATAATCTATCTTTGTTGGAACAATTGACCATAATAAAGAGAGATCCAAGTGAAAAATGGTAGACTTCAAATTATAGTTCCAAATAACATGGGAAAGGATTCCAAGTTCTATAAGACCAACTGCTAAAGGGGCATTTCTCTATTTCCTAAAAGCTCTAAGGTCATATATAGTAGTGATGATACAATATATGGGAGGAAAAACATTTCCAAGATCATATGCTATATCCATTAGATATGTGAATTGCCTAATTTGAGTTGGTAAACTTGCACCTAGGCCACCTAATCCTATTTATCAGTAAATGGAGAATCCTAGTTCTAGCCAAACACCCGAGTTAGTCCCTATTCCAGCCCCTAGAAATCGAGTTCAAATGAAACTTCTACCTCTTTTAGCACCTCAAATAAGCTTCAAAAAGTCATGAAACAATTGCAAAATCAAGGTAATGAGCTGGTGACAATCAAGAGGTAGCAGGACCAAAAATTTAGACCTTATCAACCCCAACCCCAACCCAATAGGTGTCAATTTAAAGAAAATTGTCCTCCAACTCAAGCTATAAACCAAAACCAAGGAAAACCTCCTTCTCCTACACCATTTTAACCATAAAATTCTAATGATGCCTCTTCATCCAAATCCTTATTCCTTATCAAAAACAATTTGTCATATGAATATGAGTGGTTCTTCCCTTATGGACAACCTAATAACCAAACATCATGCTTTAAGGGTCCTCTTAATCAGGATTTGATGGTGCAAAGCATTGGTATTTGTATTCATTTTTATGCCCATAGAATAACCTTTTAATCCCTCACATGTCAGCATATCACATAATGGGAATTGATCACTCACCCGAGGCGTACATGGGCACCGAGTGCCTCCTTCTGTGAGAATTGTGAGAATATGTTGTCATTGATGATGAGATTAAGTGTAGAAAATTAAATTATCATCCAAACATTATGGAAGCATATGACGAGTCATTACACTAACATACACATTCAGATAACAAAAGAAACATCTTACAAATAGTAGATCTGATCCATAACATAAAGAAAAAGGCACTAGGGTTTACACCCATGAACAATATAGTTAGAACATAACCATATATTCATTTTGATCATATTTCAAGTAACCTTATTACATTCACAAGAGCCATAAAGTACCAATATAGAGATATAAATAAATGTATCAATACTTCTAGATATTCTCCTTATTACAAAAATTTATTAGACCTATCCCCAAGATATGTTACCATTACTACAATCCTCTAAAGATAACCCCAATCACTAGAACCTCCTATTATTTCGCAGAGCTTTGCATTTCATCCTTTCTATGATGATGATCCTGAAGCTTCCCCTCATCAACCCATATGGTGAATTCTCTCTCCAAAATTCTCCTCTCTCATATCCCCTTTTCTTATACCCGATCATCTCTATAAATAGGTTTAACACCCATTACCATGCCTTCCTTTAGGAGCAGATCGGTTGCCAAGTGTCAAGGTGGTCCTCCAATGGAGCATGCTTCTTCTAATATGATCTCTCCACTTTCTACAATGATGTATTTTGGGAATGTTCCATGTGTGGAATATTATTTCCTTGACCACCAAGTCACCGGCTATCACCTTATCCATTCAACATGCCTAGTCGGGTCACGTTTTTCCTTAAGTGCCTCTTGGAAAGCCAAATATGACTAAGTCCTAAAATCCTTTGCTCTATCTTTCATGTGCACCTTTTTCTATTAAACCCTTCTAAAACCCCATGTCCTACCATCTTTTTCCCGCGCGCCCATCCTCTTTATTGGTCTCATGTGCACACTTGGCCTTTAGGACTTAGTCAATATTCTAAGGCCCAACATCAGTCCACAATAAGCTTGTTCTCCATCCTTGGAAACATCCTCTCCAAAGACTAAAGAATGGTGGGACTTTGAATGGTTGAAATAAAGAATGAAAGAATGAAGAAGCATTTTTTTATTACTGAAGAACAAGTGGGAAATCGTTCCTTATATCTTCCTCAATCTTCTCCCAGGCATCCACCTCATCCCTGCACCTATTGACAAAGGTCACCTACTAATGCACTCACCTCTTCAAATCTTAGTTCATCACCCTTAGCATTTAGTGTATCAACCACATTTTTCAATTACTTGTTGAGGTCATCTAATGCATCCATCTCGCGGGTGATTTAGGGATATAATTGCTTCATCTAGTTTTTGATCGAGCCTCTCAGGGTCTTAATGGCTTTTGAATTATTCTCTACCTCGTCCAGGATCTTATCCCTCTCTACCCTATTTCCTTTATTCTTATCCTAAAAATCATTGAGGTATGGCTCATGTGTAACAACTAGAATTCTTGCTACTCTATCCCTATCGGTGCAATTACCATAAGTGGCTTCAGTTTTCTATGCGGTGGCCTTTATAGAGGCAAGGAGCTTGGTGTACCGAGTGACTATCTCCACAACCTTTTTATTTTCTTCTTTCTCCACGGCACGTCAATGCTTCCTTAGTTGATTCCAATACGAGTGAATTCCTTTCCATTGTAAGGATGCGAGTTAAATCTTCCAAGCATTGCAAGGTCAATTCATATTTCTTCTCGAGTGGTGCTAGGTTTGGATGCTTCAAGATAATAACATTTGTAATAATCTCAATTTTAATATATACCTCACACACATTTTCCTTTTCCTCACTCTGCTTGTGCCTTAACTATGCACTGATCAAATCTTCTTGATTCAGATCCTTTCTCTTTTCAATGAGCTCTTAATTTTTATTTTCCAATTCTCCCTCTAGGAATCTCACCCTGTCATTCCTTCCAAAGATTCTTTCCTCAACCTCAACTAAAACCTTGTTGAGTGAATTACATAATTTCTAATAAGAAAAATTTTGAGCATTCACTAGTAGGTTTATACCTTTGGTCTTTAGTACCTTCATCAACACCTCTTGGTTAACTTTAAACATAGGCTTGTTCACATGGGACTCAAATTATGAAGATATCATTTTCTTGGTTCGTGGGTACGCACCATCTTCTTCAAATGAATACATCATTAGGATTTGGTCTATAGGCACAATGCTTTGGAACCATTCACATGAAACCTTTTTGGATCATGGATATAACCCATTCCCTATCCTTGTGCTATTACCACACTCTTTCCCCTTGTGCGTGTTGCCTTTGGAAATCTCACTACTAAGTTGGGATCTCCACCCATTCTTCCATACTCCGTTCCTAGCCTCTCTTCTTTTGTCTCCTTGAGTATCTCATAAACCCTTTGCACCACTTCTTGATCCACTAACTTCTCTATCATTCCTACTACTTATCTCTCTACGGCCTCTTCTATATGCTCCTTGGTGAGGTGGGAGTCCTTTATCCTTACTATTTAATTCTTCACTCTCCTTTTTTCCTTGAGTGCCTTCTTATTCTCTACCCTTCCCCTCAATTAATTCTTCCTCTATATCATGTACATAATACATATGATGGTCTTGAACCTCTTCATCCTAGTCATTGTAGCTTTCACCCATATAGGCCTCTAAGCTCTTCATCTCCTCCGATTCTTCCTTCCCGCCACCTTCTTCTTCTTCTTCTTAATCAAGGATTCATCTTCTTCCCTGAGCAAGCAATTCCTTTCTAGGTGGCTCTTCTTGTTCTAACACCCCTTCCCCATGTGTTTTTTCCTTCTCCTCGATAGGAGGCTTACTCCTATGCAAGTATATTCTTGGCTTGGTGCCTGACTCTGGCGCGCCCACTGATTATGATGTCTACACACTTGGTTCTTTCTTCTTTGGTGCCTCTTTCTCTAGGGTCTCTTCCCTTTCCCTCTTATTTGGTGCAACCTTATTCCTACTAGTGGGATCCTCTAGGATGGAGACATCATTCTCCAAGTAAGCACCTTTTTCATACTTGGGCCTAATGCGCAAGTATACTCTTGTTGTGGTCCTTCCAGCAATTAGCAGTGTCAAGGGTTTTTTCATGCGCACTTCATGGGAGACATACTTCTCCACATAAGCATGATTATTGGGGTATATGAGATTTCTCCACAAGTTGTGGTGGTCTTGGTCCACCTTGCTAAGGTCAAACCTTAGTATTTTAGCTTCCTTGAAGTGGTTGACCCCTGCTTGGAAATACTGCGTAGTGAAAGAGAAAGGAAGTTTGCACCATGGACTCTTGGTCCCATTTGATAGAGTGAACCTACCAATGCAGAAATGTTGATAGACAGTGAACTCAACTTCTCTATTTACTAGTGTTGGCAAGTGTTACGCTATCCTCTACTCAAGACTTTGAATGTATCATGCATTCACTTGTACCATTTCTCCAGGCATGCCTTATGGGCAGCCATCATGGTATCGCATGTGTATTTCTCAAACCTCTTTATGGGGGAGGGATATTCATCTGGATACTCCCATATGAACTTCTCTGGCCCATTGGGCACTCCAATTTTTGAGAATATGATGGTGATAATAACATTTCCGAACATTATATTCTCTCCTTCTTGCGTGACGTCAATGATCTCTTCTACAATATAGGAGGACAGGTTATAGATGGTCCCTTTTGAAAATTTCAAGCATACATTCAACCATGCCTTGTTTATTTGTGTCCACATCTCTTGCCTATTCCATTTTAATACCAAGTGCATGGCCAATCTCATTACAGGGTCGGGGATATATGAGATATCAAAGTAACACGAACCCTTTTTATAATCATACTCCTCCACGGTCCTCTTAATAGCCTCTTTATCCTCTAAGTCATCATCTAACAAATATCCTTCATAGATAAGGCTGGTAAACTTGGAGATGAGATGGGGAGTTATGCACATTCTATGGCCGATAAAGGAGAAGTGGTCCTTGTGAACATGAAACATCAACCATTGGTATAACCACTCAAGCTTTCCAAAATAGAGAAACTTGAGCAGTTTGCAATGCAGACCAACATTCTCCAATTTTACCATCACCTCTACATTCTATATTGGCATCCCCTCTAGTGTCCTCTTATCTATTGGACAAACCAGTTGTAGCACCATTTCCTTTTATTTGGTACTTGTGCGATGATTATAGTCACTCGCGGCCATCTTCCTCACATGGGATACCCATTATTCCTAAGTAACACCCCATCTAGGTATTGCATCTTCACATACCATTTTTCATTGCAACTAGTGGTGGAAGTTTGTTTTCCTTTTCCCTTTCCTTCTTAGGTGAAATAGTTTTCTTCTTTGGTTTCATCTTCTTGTTTGGTTAAAAAAACTCATCCTTGCTCCTCCTCATCACTTTTCTCAAATTTGTGGCTCAAATTCATGAAATAATCCTTCTACTCCCATGCCCTAGCTGTAAAACCCTAACCTAGAAAACCCTTCTACAAGAAAATACACTCTATTAAAGCCTCCCTACACCCATGTAATCCTTCTAGTCTGGTTCATAGATCACCCTAGTCACGTACTTCAGATTTTCACTCTTCTTTCTTCACACAAATCATTCTTTGTGGATTCCCTTATTCGCAAGAGCTCTTCAATATCATAATAGAAAGGTAAATAATGATGTTCCTGACCCTTATAGCTTTTTGTTTATCCCTCATGATAAATTTTATGCCATCTACCAATCTACTTAGCATTAAACATGGATTTTTCCACTAAATATGATCTTAAGATATCTTTCCCACATGCCCAATCCTACACAAAATTCCTTATAACATTCTAGAATGCAAAAATATTAATGACCAAAGATTCTTACATGGTCACTTGTAGTCAAGGCACTTTTTATGTCCCTAACCTGAGTTTTTCCTCGCCTACCTCATGTTGTTCCTGCACTTTTCATCCTTTGTACGTGGTCTTTGTAAAGCCTTACTGACACCAAAATTTCTTTTCCACCTTTTTCCACATGTGATTTCCTACCTTACACACATTTTATCTTTTAGCTTGAGCCATTAAAACATAAATTTCACTTCTAGCATCTAATTCACTTAACTCTACTCCACCCCCCACTAAAAATAGATGTGTGGCCCTCTATGCATACATAACCGTCGAAAGTAATAAGTGGTTACTGGCACACAAGGTGCGCAAAAAAACAACACAACAGAAAGGAATAAGTGACAAGAAAGGAAAACACAAGGAAATAAATGCATTAAGGGAAATCCTAGGCTACCTGGAAATAATGCCTTATTTACAAACACAAGGAACACTTATTTATAGTAGGGATTCAACCTACCCCCATTAAAATGACCTGGTATTCTTGTCCCATCCAGCACTTGTAACTTGAAAGTACCTAAATCAAGGAGGTATGAGCTGATGAATGGTCCCAACCAATGGACATTCACCTTCCCAGGATGGCATAGAAATTTAGAGTCATATGATAAAACCATCTGCCCAACCTCAAATTGTTTGTTTTTAATATGATGATCATACCATGCTTTTTGTCTTGCCTTCTCTTTCTTTTGACTCCATCTAGCAAGTGATCACATTTTTATAGTTGCATTAACTTATCAATTATTTCATCAAGCACTTTTTCATCAACCATTCCTCTTGCGCACGCTTATACGTAGTGATGGTAGCATAAATTTAACCAACAAAACATCATCTCGTGCGAACACCAATTCAAAGCGGTGTGGCCTTGTTTAATCTCTTATAGGTTGTTCTGTATGCCCATAGAATGGTGACACATTTTCATCCCAATATTGTCTTCCAATATCACAAATATTAGTTAATGTGTGACTTAGTATCTTGTTAAATGCTTTAGTAGTCCCATTTACTTGTGGGTGATAAGGGGCATACTTGTGATGGGCCACCATAAACTCTACCAATAAAATCCAGACTATTTCATTTAGAAAATGTGTACCCCTACCACTTGTTAAACTCAACAGACATCCATACCTACTAATTATGTTTTCCCATAAGAATCTCACTGTTATCACTGTTGTGTAATCCTTTGTAATAGATGCCTCTGCCCATCTTGTCAAGTAATTAGTGTAAGTGATGATGTAATACGAGCTAGTCCTTCACGTGGCAGGTGAAATTGGTCCTACAAATTCAATTACCCACTTTTCAAATGGTTCAACACTGGCTATCGGTCACAAGGGAATTTCATCCCTCCTTCCATATTTTCTAACGCACTAGAAATGGTTTACAGGCCTTACAAAACTCAATATAATCCTCATATATGCTCTCCCACTAAATCCCTAAAAGTAGAATCTTCTGCACAGTTGCATTTCTTGTATAGTGTCCTCCTACAATCCCACCATGTGCTTCCTCCATGATTGCAACGCACTCATGTTCTAATACGCATCAGTGCAGAACCTCATCATGGCCTAACTTGTACAAATCTCCACTAATCAACATGTAAGGTGTGGCACACATAGCCAATTACTTTCTATGAAAATTCTTCATTCCTTTTGGTGCCACACCCATTTTAAGAAATATTGGAATATCCTCTAAGTCAAAGGGTGTGCACCACAACCTAAATATTTTCACATCCGACTTGGTTTCCTCAAAGCTCGAGTGTCCTCCATCGAGTCAATTCTTGATAAATGATCAAGTCCTGAATTACTCTTTCCTAGTTTTACCACAACTAAAAACTCAAATTATTGAAATAATAGGACCCATAGACATATATGCCCTTGTAGAATGGGTTTTTTTACTAAGTACTTCAGTGCCATGTGGTCCATGTATAATATGAATGGTGTTTCCAAAAAATACTACCTAAAATTATGCAGAGTGTAGATCATTGACAGTGCCTCCCACTTACTAGTTTTGTAATTATGTTCTGCTAGTGTCAAATTCTTACTGGTAAAACACAAGGGGTGATCAATAATCCCCTCACTAGGTTGTACACATACTTCTTCAATGGCTATTCCTAAGGCATCAACATGCACATGGAAAGGTTTATCCCAAGAAGCAAAGTGTAATATGGGCACAGTGATAAGGATATCCTTCAAAATGTCAAACGCCCCTTTATTACAACCCTCCCTAGTGAAAGTCACTCTTGTGTTTAAGCAATTCCTCCAAGGGTGTAGTGATCTTGGCATATCCCTTAATAAAAATATTGTAGAACCCCATATGCTAAAGTAGTCCCAGATTGTGCTCGACTAGTAGGCTCCTCCAATCCCATAATAACTACAACTTTGGTGGGATCCACCAATAAGCCTTCCTTACATATAATATGCCCCAATAGGGTTCTAAATGGAGTAAGAAATAAACATTTCTTAATGTTGAGGGATATCCTCAACTGTTAACATCTCTCAAAAATCAGCCTCAAATTTTCACAATGGTCTTTTACTAGCCCATACACAATCCAGTCATCTAGGTAGACCTAAAGAAATTTATGGATGAAGTCTTGGAAGGCTTGTACCACGATGCACGAGAACACAATAGGCGCATTCTTCAGCCCAAAAGGCATGACTGTGTAGGAAAAACTTCCCCATTCAATGGTGAAAGTTGTCTTTTCCTGGTCTTCCTTTGTAATTCTAACTTGGTGGTACCTTGAGAACCCATCTATAAAATAATAGACCTCGCACCCGACTACTCCTTCCAAAATTTCTTCAGTGAAGGGGGTTGGAAAAGGGTAAATGACACATAGTGTATTAAATTCCCTATAATCAACATAGATCCTTATCCTCCCATTCATCTTAATTCTTATGACCACTGGAATCACCCATTTTGATTCCTCAATGGCCTCAATAATACTTGATGCAATCATCTTGTCTATCTCCTCCTTGACTCATACGTGCAAATTCAGATTCATCTCATAATATCTCTACTTTGAATCGGGTGCACACATTCCTTAAACTTGATCCTCATTTCCCCCAAGGAGTGGTGAATGCCTTTGAGTTCATGGTACCCACATGGGAAAAAATCTTGAAACTCATGCAAAAGATCAATGATCTTAGAAAACTCTTTCTCCGACCAATAATCCCCAATGATATCTTCCTTAGGTTTTTCCTCTAAACCAATGTTGACCTTCTTCATCTTTAGGGGTTCATGGTAGGCATGTGCTCCATCATCATCACTATCCTAACTTCACGCTTACTTTTCGAATAGTTAACATCTAAACTCTCCATTTCTTCACCATCTATCACATAGACCATTTTCCATTTTCATTTTCCATACACACATAGTCAAGTTGTGTCTCTTCTAATCCTTCCTCAACAAAATGTGTCTCGAAAATAGGATCACCTAATAGCTCAAGTATCTATCTTCCATCATATCACTATCTCCCATTGTAAGGTGCTTGACCACTTGTAACACCTTATCCATTGATGGATTTGTACTCCGATACTCAAAATCTTGAATGAGATGGATGCTAACTCCGCCAATTCCCTTTCGACAAAGACATCTCCGAGTGAATCTACCATGCATGGGCACAACCTTGTAAGGTGGAATATAACTTATACATCTATAACAAAGGCAGAAAAGTGGCTATGCCTTCTATCCAAGCCTTCTCACATGCTTGGATATGACATGAGGCGGGTTCTTTGCCATGGTAGTCTTATATGATAGTGGGTGCATTACTTCTAGAAAACCTAACAGAGAATGCGGTTCTCACCTTGCACCATTATAGAAATCTCTCACGATGTGTTGAACACCAACGCGTTGTAGTCCTAAGAAGGTTATAGCTAAGTATACCTTTTATTTAATATTCATTTTTCCACTAAGCCTCCATTTCGGTAAGAAATACTCAAGGTTATCCTCCAAAGTAAATTGGTAAATTTCGACCTCCCAGGAACTTGAACAAGCGTTCTTTTGATACCATTGTCACGATCCTCTCAACTCTTACCGAATTAATTTGTAAGTCTCTTGCACCCAATTGTCACATGTTATTCTTGTTGTATCACTCATATACTAAGCATATTCAAACTAGATAAATCCTTCTAAAGGATGAATTACCTTAGGGTCTTTAATAGGGCACACATAGATTCTATCAAGGACTTCTTCTCCCAAGGGCTCAAAGATAGGGTGATGATTTCCCATATGTGATGGGGATGATGAATCGTTCCTCCTTGTTCTCAAAACTAATATACCCCTTGTTAAAACGTAGGTCAACATTGATTTTGTAACACTAGGGGAACCCAAACAATGTTGGAAATTTATTTGCCTAAGCTAACGTGAAGACTTTGATGTCTCCGAAGTGAACATGGCCCCTTGAATAGTGATAACCACATCCTTCAAGACTCCAATGCTCATTTCCTTTGTCTTGTTTTCCATATACAACAAATTTGAGGATGGATGTAGTAGGGGCCTTTCTCATTGGATGCCATACATCCAAGGTGAGAAAATTGACTTCAAAACATATCAACCAGAATATTGCTCGGGAAGTCAACCATCTACAAAAATACTTAAAGTGATTTCTTTGTCATAATAAAGGATGTGGGGAGGAAGTTTAGCATGCATAACCTACCTTTCGTGCTCTCTTCTAGCACATGGTACCTTCTCTCGTAACCATTCTCCTAGCAAGGGAATGATATTCTCTTACCTTAACATCTTGCATACTTCCCTAACCTCATCTAGATCCTTCTGTGGAGCCTCAACATTCTTCCTTTGCTCTAACTACCTTGATTACTCCTTTAGACACTGGATCTCTCCTTGTAGACTCTGAATCACATCCATGGTTTCTTAATACACCTCCTTCTGATGAGAAGGGTCTAGATACTTTCCATATACCACTTCTTCCCTTGTAACTAGTGTTCTTTATCTTGGTATCTCCTTGGCGTGTGTGGCCTCCGCTCATGTCGTCACCAGTACAGATCTGAGTTCTATTCCTAATTCACGTGCTACTCTTGGTATCCAATGTGAGTTAGTATTTTTTATTCTTACCATCCAAGTGCCTTTGTCTTTCCAGTGTTGCTAGATCATGTGCTCAAATAACTCAGGGGAAATCTTCATACTTTTGTTTATTTCGCACCATGATTATTACAACATATCAAGACACTCATGCTTAAAATTCTCTGTAGACCCATAGTTATAACACATCCCATGCGGGAACTCACTTATTCCTCCATTGCGATTACTACAGCCAGAAATCCTCCTGTAATACCCTCCCACATGCTCCTCCATCTATGCATCCTTCATAGTGGTGATCATCATCATTTGAACTACTTGCAAGGCTAGTCTGGCACACACCAAGATTAATGGCATCATGTATCTGGTAAATTAGCCTATGATCTTCAGTTTCATGGGTCGTAGACGTAAAGATATTGCAATAGCAAGACACATTCTTACAGATCACACACTATAGTAGTGGGCATCTACTTGCATCATGATCCCCATGGTAAATTTCATAGTCCACCATCATGGCATGTATTGACCTTCGAGGAAAACTATCCTTTGCATGCCCCTCTACCTCACCATCTATGCACCATAGGCTCTTTGTAAGTCTCGTGTGTTGAGTTCACAAATAGATTTTTCAACTACTTGGCCATTACAACAATTTGAGCCTCAAGGAAAGGGCTAACACCGGTATCTACACTTCCAATAGCCTTAGCGCACAAGGCAGCCTCCAAGGCCTCGTGTAGGTCTGTGAATTTCTTGTGTGAAAGTGCTCTTCTAAATGGTGTTATTAATCCTCCAACAAACCATTGAGCATAATGAGAAGGATGAATATCATAAGATAGATTTGACAAGAGATTTTGAAGCATGCATCACATTCCTACACACTCTCTGACATTCTTTATTAGATCTCATTCAAGGCACTAAAGATCTTCTACTTAAACTCGGGAATATGAAATTTAGCTAAGAAGTCATTGTAAGCACGGTGTAGTCTACCATCATTTGATGACGCTCATACTTCCAAACACAACTATGAATCGCCCCTATAATGTCACTCCAAATTGACTTTCCTTTCACTCTGGGGTAGTGATCCCCTTTGTGCACCATAGAAATTCACACTTGTGTACATGATCTATAGCATCCTCAACACCCTTGTACTCTGGTAGATGTAAAGACATCTTAAAAAATACTTACAGAGGTGGTTGAGGTCCTTGTCCACCTGATCCAAAACCTTGATTCCCTCCATTGTTTCCTCCACCACTAGATCCACTTGGTCCTATGCCTCTTGATCCTATAGATCCTCCAAATCCACCAGGTCCTCTAGCTCCTACTCCACCAAATCCTCCTCTTATAACTGTAGTGGCCAGTCCAAGTGGTTACACCGAACGTTCCCAATGTTCCATTGAACTACGCACCAATAGTTTGTGATATTTCTCCGCTACCAAATGTGTATCCTACGCTACTACCGGATGTGATACCCACCTTTGTGTACTTGTAATTTTCCCAAAAATTCCTCTAAACATTAGAATTATTTATGTGGCCATAGATGTCCCAAACGAGAAGTTATACCTGTTAGGTGTAGATCAGTCACTTCCACCAATACCAACTCGGTTAATAATACTTGTTTCTTGATTTAGAAAACTAAGTACCAAGGTTCAGTCACTAGGTGGGTTTAGATGCACGTTGATGGCTCTCCTTTCTCCACACACAAAACTCTCAGAGGAAGTTGAAGGGGTTTCTTTCTCGCGCTTTCCAAGATGGGGTAGTAGAGACTGTTCAAGTTCCATGTCTTCTACATGAATATTAATTCCTTCCTACAGCATCTAACTCCATAGATCCATCACTCCCATAACCTCACGTTGTGTAGCCAACTCCCTTTCACATGATTAAATATACTTGAGTCATCTCTTTCCCTCTCCTTTTCCATCGTAAGGTATGCCATCTTCCTCCACCCTAGTTTCCTCACCCAGTGCTTAGAGAAGCTTAGCCAGCCATAAGGAATGCCTCCAAATTTAGTGTAATGATTAAGATATTCATATCCAATGGGATAGCTTGTAAAACATATCCTCTAGGTTCCCTTAGGAACTCAAACTAAATAACCTCTAGAAACGAATACATAGAAATTTTGTATTCTAGGGTATAACTGGTTAGCACTCTTTTCTACTAGTGATCGAAACACATGTCAAAGTTAGATCCCCATCATACAACCTCCACTAATCATTTTGGGTCCACACATGTGATCTATAGTACGGATCGATCTAGATGCGTATGGTGAAAGCTATTCATACAATTGTACTAGAAAACAATAAAAGAAGGTCTCATATAACTCATGATATAGGTTTTCTTCTACCCATCTGTGTGCATCAAACTCAGGTCTAGTACTAAATATTTGAGCAAACTCATCCTCCGTGCTCTTAAACCATGCTTCGAAACTTTCCAAGGTCAAGCGCTCTGTCATCATCATGCGTCATCCTCACAACAACTTCAAAAATATGTCTGGTAATGGAACCAAGATGTAGTCATTTTTATGCCCTTAGAATAACCTTCTAATCCCTTCGTGTCATCCTATCTTCCAATGGGTGCTAAGTGCTCACCGAGGAGCACGCAGTACCAAGCCCTTCTTTTATGTGAGCATTATGAGAAGATGTTTTCATTGATGACATATTAAGTGCAAAAATTAAATGATCATGCATGCATTCTGGAAGCATAGGATGAGTCATTACACCAACATACACATTCATATAAAAAATAAACATCATATAGATATTAGATCTAATTCATAACATAAATAAAAGAGCATTAGGGTTTACACACATGAACAATATATTTATAACAGAACCATATATTCATGTTGATCATAGTTCAAGAACACATTACATTCACAAGAGTCATAAGAGACCAATATAGAGATCTAACTCAGGTACCAATACTTCTAGCTATTCTCCTTATTACAAAAATTTAGCATACCCATCCCCCTAGATATGTTAACATTCCTACAAGTGCAAGAATGAGAATCCCAATCCATAGAACCTCCTATTATTTCTGTAGAGCTTCGCCTTTCATCCTTTTTATGATGATCCTGAAACTTCCCCTCATTGACCCATATGGTGAATGCTCTCTCTAAAATGGTCCTCTCTCCTATCCCCTTTTCTTATACCTAATCATCTCTATAAATAGGTTTAATACCCATTACCATGCCTTCTTTCAAGAAGCATTGGTTTCCAAGTTTCAAGGTGGTACTCTAATGGAGCATGATTCTTCCTATCGATCTCTCCACTTTCTACAATGATGTCTTTTGGGAATGTTTGATGTGTGGAATATTCTTTCCTTGACCACCAAGTCACTAGGTTGGCACCTTATTCACTCAGCACACCTAGTCGGGTCACATTTTTCCTCAAGTGCATCTGAGAAATCCAAATATGACTAAGTCCTGAAATCCTTTTCTCTGCCTTGTGCTTGCACCGTGGTTTCTATTAAACCCTTCTAAAACCCCATGTCCTCGTACACTTTTCTGGCATGACCATCCTCTTTATTGGTCCCATGCGCGCACATGCCTTTTGGGAATTAATCAATATTCTAAGGCCCAACAATATTTCCCAAGAAACAAGTACTCAAGAGACCCCTTTGATTGACACTTCACTTATGAACTAGCAAGTAGAGGATTTATGTGGGATAAATCAATCTCCTTCTCAGGGTGTAGCAACAAACACAAGGTCTAAGAAAAGGGATATAGAGGAAGGAAAATCATCAAATACAAGTTCTTCCTAACATCGTATCATACTTCAAGGAGTTGGTAGCTTAAATATAGTCCAAAACTCACAAAATCATCCTAAATCACCTATTGTATCAACCAATTTTTAGGAGAAAGTAGTGACAAATAAAGAAAACACAAAGATAATCCATCTCCATTCAACATCATTGATAAAATGAAGAAAACAAATGTAAGTATCTCAATGTGGGATTCATTGATGATTCTAGGAAAAGGAACTTATTGCAGGTAGCCATGGCCAATTTATAAATTCCAAATCATGCACCTAAGGATCAAGATAAGGTACTAACTAATGCAATGGAACAAGAGAGATATCATCCAAAGGGAAATATGAAACCTCCACCATTTTATGTATCTTTGATCATTAGGAATAGTCTTGTACACAACTACATGATTGACTCAGTGCAAGAAACTCAGTGATGCCTAAGAAAATTGTGGATCAACTCAGTTTAAAATATGAAACTCTTTCTAAAGGAGTGGTAATTATATGGGACAATTAATGGGACAACAATGAAAACGCTGGAGTGATAAAAGGATTGAACCGTATATTACATGCATGCCCAAATGTGACACTCCAAAGAAACATATCATTGATTGACTTACCACCACTCTTTACCTTGTTCTTGTCAAGGTACTTCACGGCTAAAATTGGTGGGTAAATTTCAGCTGATTTATCCCATATGATTTTTCAAAACAAGGTATGGAGCTAAGGCTACAATCATGTTTGATCCAAATTATGTTTTACACATTAAACTTTATATACTTGAGCCTAATCAATGCCGATTGCTTAGCTTTTGATCAAGAAGACTACCTAAGTACTCCAGAGACATATAATAAGGTTGAACACATTCCAAATCTGACATTAGATGAATGGGAACACAAGAATGACTATGATCCTTATATGGATATGGAGGAAGATGAGCTGGGTATTTATTTATTGAATGAAGAAAACACACCCATTCATAGCATCACCAAACCAGATGATGATGATTAAATTCAAGTTTGGAAATTTTTATTTGATGGTTCAAGGATCAAGCAAGGTGCAGGAAGAAGAGAAATGCTTATATATCTAAAATGTAACAAATACTAATCAACTTTCCAGTTCCAGTTTAGTTTTTCTAATGACACATGACTAAGTATGAAGCACTAATCCATGGACTACACTAGGAAAGAAAAGAGGTATCAAGAAATTACAAGTCTTTAGAGATAGTGAGTTGGTTGTAAATCAGATTAGAGGGCTGAATGTTGCTAAGAATGATCTCCTAAAGAGTTATAAACACCAGGTATGGGATCTTATAGAGGATTTTGAGGCATTTAACATAAGTTCCATACCAAGGAAAAAGAATGAGGTTAAAAATTGTCTTGTAACAATTAGGGAAGCATTTAACATGGATGAAAGTATCAAGAAGGATCAAACTCAACCTCATATCAAAGTGGTTGTGAGATCAACCATTATAGATAATAACACTAGTTGGAAAGTGTTTAAAAATGACCCTACAAATCATCAACTTCTTACAAGAAGAGGGTAAGTTTTTATAAAGAATGAAGAAAAATTGGAAAGGCAATATAGGGATCAAGTATTCTGTTGAGAAAAAAATAAACTCCCAAAAGTTTTAGTGACTCTAAAATAAATATTAAATCCTAATGACCAGCTTTGGAAGGATAAAGAAAATATACAGGTCAAGGAAGAAGATTCAAAGCCCATTTCAGTTGGAGAGGGTAAAGTACTCCAAATTGGCAAAGTAAGTACTCATCACTAAAAATTTGATTTCATATAACTTTTGCAAGAGTCTCTAGATATATTTTCTTGGAGGTATGAATATTTGAGAGGATTCAATCAAAGTTTGGCCCAACACACTATTGATTTATATCTAGAGGCCAAGCTCATTAGACAGAAGCAAAGGCTAGTGAACCCTCATATTGAACCTCTTATGAAGAAGGAACTGAACAAGCTCTTTGAGACAAGTATTATTTTTCCAATCAAACACTCATCCTGGGTAGAAAAGATGGTTCCAGTTAGAAAAATAAACAGGGAAATCAGATTTTGTGTAGATTTCTAGGAATTGAATAGAGATTCTCTCAAGGATCACTATCCAATTCCTTTTATGGAGACAATTTTTCAAGTAGCAACAGGTTCAAAGAGGTTTTCATTGCTAGATGACTACTTAGGCCACAATCAAATCATGGTAAAAGAGGAAGATTAGTTATAGACATTTTCACTACAAATGGGGCAAATATGCTTACATGCAGATTCGATTTAGCCTATCAAATGTCAGAGCTACATTTCAGAGAGAAATGGACATGACATTCAAGGGGATGATTAAAAATGGTTCTTGTTTATCTTGATGATATCACGGTGTTTTCCAAGAATGAACCAGATATCCTCTCTCATCTCAAGTAAGTGTTCAAGAGATGTAGAAAATTTGGAGTGTATTTGTATCCTAAGAAATGTATACTCTTGGCATATGAGGGCAAGATCCTAGGGAACATTGTTCCAAAGAAAGGGCTGAATATTTATGCTAAGAGAGTTGAATCCATCCTTGCTCAACATTTTCTAAATCACAAGAAGGATATCCAAAGCTTCTTGGGGAGGATCAACTTTATCATAAGGTTTGTGCTAGATTTTTCCACTCTTGTTAAGTCATTAGCAATGATGCTCGAGAAGAGCATGGAATTAAAATGGTAAAAAGAGGGAAAAGAGAGTTTTTATGCTATTAAATAATTAGTATCACAATCTCCAACTCTCACCAATCCAAACTTCTCAAAGGAATTCATCCTCTACGCATTTTTAGCTCTCATAAAATATCTACAATCTTGGTGCAGATGAACAAATAAGGATCCAAGTAGACCATTACTTTCTTCATTTAAAGCTTAGAGGAATATGAGGTGAGGTAATCTTTTATTTATAAGAATTTCCTTGCTATTATAAGGAGCTTAAAGAAGTTTAGAAACTTTGTTTCAAACAACAAAATTCAGCTATTAGTGTCTCATGCCGGATATAAGGATTTTCTCCTAAACAAAGACTTGAATGAGAAAAGGGAAGGTTGGATCACCCATGTCATGGAGTATTACATAAAGATCAAAGTGAAAAAATTGGTCCTTGGAAAATATTTTTGCGATAAGTTAGATTCCAATCAACATGTTGAGTCAAAAGGTGAAGAATGAGTTATCCTAGTGCTCAAAGATGACCAAGAGAAACACTGGAAATGGTATACCTACTCCTTTTTAGACCTATTGTCAATAAACCATTACACCCCTGAATGACATGAAAGTGAATCATGACATTTAGTGTGATTGGGACACATGGGATCACCTCTCAAGCTGTGGGACTTGGGCTCAAGGTGAACCTCCGAAGAAGACCATCTTCCTCTTCCTAAACTAAGCACTACACTACTCCTAATGTAGGTAAAAATGACTAACTAGACCTATGCTAACAATTCAAGGGACTAGGGAGAGAGATTTACAAGGAAATAAAACCTACACTAGAAGCGGTGATGCACCAAGAAAGGGTGTTGCTAGACAACATTCCGACTTTCCGATGAAGAGAGATGATCATGAGAAATAATGACATGCATTACAAACCCACTATACATATAGTATTTCATTCCTTATAAGAACAATGGCTTCTAAAACTTGTAAAGGAAATCCTGGTTGCACAATTCACCTACAAACATGATAGAGGCAAATACAAGTACAAACATCATGAAAGGACATATAAATGATCATGAAACACAATTTTCATTACTTCAAGCACTTGCACAGTGCATCATTACATCAGGAAAAGGCATAGGATGCCATTACATTTTGAGAAGAAAGTCTTGGGAACCTACAAATTCATAGCCTTTCAGCTTGTGAAGAGAGTGGAAGCTTGGAAATTGTCTAACTTGTCCAACTTGTATGACCTATTAGAACATAACTCTTGGAATGAGCCTCCAACCTACATTTTTAGAAGAATATGAGAGAGCATAGAGAAGGAGTCATAAATTTCCTCCCTAAATTGAAGGTACATGATGTATCACTTATTACATTCGGTTGAACCACTTGAAAAGATTCCATCATGCATCATTAATTCTTGTTGCCATAGTATTCTCAATTAATTAAAATAATATTTAATTAAAATATTTAAATAATAATAATAAATATTATTTATTAAAAATATTTAAATAAAAATATTAAATTAATTGAATTTTGGTGGGCCCCTTGTTGACCGGTTCATGATGAGGAGGAGGGGTCAAAAAGACTTAAAATAAGCCCAACTCGGTGGTTAGTTCACCAAGCCAACTCAACTCACGAGTTGGTTTTGAGCTCCATCATTCATCGCATCACCGAGTTAATCATTAGCTTACCGCTCCACAAGCTACCTTCCTCATGCATTGATCAGTGAATTCACTTGATGTACTTTGGCCCATATAGCCTGATTTTCCTCAAAGCTTGTCAACCAAGCTGATCCTCATGACGATATGACTCACTTTGTGATTTTGAGATCCATCAAACTTTGACTTATAAAGGATAGTCGATTTCCTCTTCACACCGAGACTTGTTGAGCCGAGATCATGTGATGAATTCACTCCTTGAACCGAGGTGCTAACTAATTTACAATTTTGTCATGTGTCAAACTGAGCACCGTGGCCAACCTCTATCTCCGAGTCATATGTGGGCTTCTGTATTGCCAAATGTTGAGCTCTCTCTCTAAGAAAGTTTTGTTCTGATGAGTTCTATCTCGAGAAAGCTTCTATATTGATCTCCTTAAATTTTCAAACCCTTCGGTTTTAACTCATCAACAACTCCATACAAGAGTTCCTTTTCATGGCCTACTACCTACTCAAGAACCTCTGTAATTTTCATCCTTCTAACTTAGATATCTTCGATGATGAGCCACAAGATTAGTTCTCTTGTCCATCACTCTGTTTGATATTCATCGATTTATCCCTTATTTGAGTACAAGGACTAAGCTCACCGCATTTGTTCCTTTGAGATCTTCACGACTAAGACCCACTGAACTTTCCATCGAGTGATATGTGTCGACATTGAGCTCACCAATAGCTTGCCTAGTACTCAAGCCACCTTGCCTTCCTTATTTCATTTTAAGATATGAGCTCCCTCCACCGTCTTGGCCGATCTCCATCATTGACTTGAGCTTCGTTCTTACTTCCTAATTCTCATCGACCCATGAGTACACTATAGTTAATATTACCGCGTCGAGCTCACAAAGTTAGCTCTCCACCGACTGAGTAGTGTTCCCAACGAGCTCTGTGTTGAGTAGACTTCTATGCTTGAGCTTCATCATCTTCTTGAAGTCATCGAGCTTCACCACAATGCCAAGCCCTCTTCTCTAGTTGTGTCAGTTTATCACAATTGACTCCACTCCATTCACGGCGAGCCCAATCTTCGTTATTTCCTAATAAATCAACTAAGTCTTCTCACGATGCATTCCCTAATTTCCTCCCTACCATATGGTTCAAACTTGCCACAAATTACGAGTTCTTACTACCCATACCAATGCTTCAAAGACACAACTCTCTATAGCTGCCAATGAGCTCTCCCTACTGAAAAACTCCTATCAAGCTCTTCATTGTGCTTATACAGTAAGCATTCGAGTTTCACCCTAATGTAACTATGGCTCGACCTGACTATATCTCCCTTGAGTGATCCCTGCCAAGTTTTGTGGGACCTCCACCATGGAACCCGATGATTTCTCCTTTGAATGAGCTTCATAAAATTTCATGGGAACTATTCCACCACATCGCCATTCCAACTACGAGCTTCAACCATCTCGTAACCTTAAACTCCCAAAAACCGAAACCATAATCTCTCGAATCCTAAAACCCAAAACTCCAAATTTCGAGTTTTAGAGTTTTGGGCTTTGGAAATATTTGACTCGTTCAATGTTTTTGATCCCAAAATATCCAAAATTCTGAAACAAAATTGTCTGAAAATAATCTCCAAAATAAAACTCCAAAATCTTGACTCAACTCATCCTACCTCATTCCCGAGCTTTCTAGTCCCACAATGACTCCAGGACCTTCATTTCTCATTGTCTAATGTCTCACATTTCAAGTACTCGATCCACAAGTCAATCCTTTGCCGAGTTGGCTCCTTACATGAGCTTCGAGCTCTGATCTTGATCCCAACCCTAATATGTGATCGACTCATGATTGAGTTATGATTCTCAGTGGGCCTCATCAATGAGCTAGCATGTACACTCCATACAACTAGAGCAATGTCACTTTGAGCTCCTCTCTTTCTTTGGCTTAGACTCTGTTTGAGCTATTTACAGAAATTTTAACTCTTACCTCTGATGAGATCTATCTCCAACCAAGTTTGATCAAAGCGAGAACCTCTAGAAATCATCCACTCATCCTCCAAGATGAGATTATTCGTATCATTTTTCCTGACTAGCTCACTCGGTAAATTGAGCTTATACTAAACATTCTCACAAGCTCTGAATCTAGTCTTTGTTTAATCAGGCTTGTGTCATTCATGGCTCACCAACTCTGTATTACCTCAGCTCTTCTTGGTGAGCCATCATCTGAAACTTCATTATGAGCTCAATTCACCGAGAAATTGAACTATCTTTTCCCACTTGGCTCGACTGAACCATATTCGATCCATTCACTAGGGCTCAATCCCTTGACATTCATGCTCCTTGTGAGCTTCCATCATTTCCTTTGGGATTGTTGAGTTTTGAATGTTCTTGAACGAGCTAATGCCACCTCACCACTATTTTTCATCACACGGGCTTGGAGAACCTTTTCCCCTTTGAACTCACCACTTCACTCAAGCTATTTTCCAAGACTTGTAAGTTCAACATTTTGACCAAATTGATTGTGTGTTTGTGCTTTTGTCACATGAAGGCTTGTTGTGATACTTATAAACTGGTTGAATGCTACCGAGCCATCTTTAAATCCATGAGTTTCCAAAATTACTATTTAATCACATGGGTTTGATCCAAAGCTCTTCTTTGACTTCTCGACATTGATTTAACTCAACTTGAGATCGATTTTAATAATCTTGGGCTTCTCCTCAAACCAGAGAGTAGAAAAGATACAAAAGGCCTAATAAACACAATGTATCAATTTTGATCCTTTTAGCCTATGGGCCCACTAAAGTTGGTTTTCCCGCTCAGAGACCAATTTGAACCTCCAAGACATGGGAAAGAAATAACAATCCTAGAAGATCTTGTAACCTTTTAGAACAACATAAATGCTTCCAAGCACAAAAAATTACCCAAAATGACCCAAAATGCTCATGAAGGGTTTGTTTTTTTTATCCCGGGGTCCGATATACCCTCATTATCAATTTTTTTCTAAGAGGGTAAAAATTGCCAAAATTTCTAGTGACCTTTCGGGGATGCTTGCCTGCTAAGCATGATTCCTAGTATCCTTAAGCCATCCATTGGGCATGGAGTCTATATTGGGATTCTGAAAGCAATTTGATCCTCTGTGATACATCCCAGAATTTTCTTGAACAATTTGATCTTGGATCTCCCTAGAATGCTAAGCATGAAGTATACTGAATATGTTGAATGTTTTGAAACTATGGAATGCTACAAAATTTTGACTGAAGTAGATCATGAAACTCTTATGGAATATTTGAACCTTCCTTCTCCTTGACACCTTCCAATGATGCACAAAAGTGTGCAGAACAACACAAGAGTGACAACGGAAAAAAACACACACTAAAACTGAAAACCATACATGCCCCAATTGAAACATGCAGGGTGTGTAATGAAATTATTATGCTAAAATAAAACCTATTACTACCCTATACTAACTAGAAGCACATGTGAGCTAAACAAAACTGAACTGGTTGTGCAAAATAGCTTCCTATCCTTACAATGGGAAGCCATGAAGATGATGTGATAATGAACATGGCTGAAAATGAGAGTGAAAACTGAAACTAGCCCAATTCTCCACTTGGTCTACTAAGACATCAACTAGAAAGATAAATAATTCCTCTTTTAGTTGCTCTACATTTGTCCTGTACAAGCACTGCAGTAACTCGATCCTCATAATTTTGAAACTCATCCTCACATTATGAAATTAATGTGACTTGTTCTAGCTTCTCTTCTAGTTTCAAATAGGACATGGTCTAACCTATTGAATATTCCTGATTGTCTGAACTTCAATTTTAACAAGGAAGTCTTGCTAAAGACATCCTTGAAAAGGATGGTTATTCATGACCTGATTTCCTCCAATTTCCCATCTACCAACAACTTATCTTCTATCTATGTGAATGATATTGCAGTGACATATCCCTCATTTAACATAGAATCTAAAAGGTCAAACCCTCCTATTTTCAACTTTTGAGGATTGTTAGGGGAAACAAAATATTCAAGAATATTTTCCTCCATCATACTTTTTACCAAAACAGGTTCCGTAACTAAAAACAGAAACCTCTCCATGACATAATCTTCATTCAAAGTGCTTCTAGATCAATCCTAGCTTCTCCTATGTGTTCCTCCTTTACGTGTGATGATGGATATAGAAGATTCAATTCCTCAATTCTAATTCCAAAGGACAATTATGAGTAATGAGTTATTCTTGAGCATGTACCTCCACAACACTTGACACTTTTTGGTGGAAAATAAGTGATGGAATAACAAGATTATCAAGTTCCATAGGCTCTGTCCATCAAAACATTCTTCCAAATCTGATAGATAATATTCTTCTTCATTCTCTGACTATATCAAAATATTCTCCTCAATCTGAGTATCCTCCGAACTGGAACCTCTTTCACCTTGATATTCTTCATTTTCAAACATGAAATTAGAAAGATCAAATTCATCTAAAAAATCACATTTTTGAGAAGGAAGAGAGGGAAAAGGTTTAGAAATCTTCTGCATGGTCTCATCAACATTCTCGATCTTTGAATCCTTCTTCATCTCATGAAGCTTGTTATGGCTGATTGTAACATCTAATGATGATCTTGGAAATTTTTTACCACCTTCCAGAAGTGATGCTAGTTCTTGACATGCATGGAAATTAGGATCATTGCATTCATTAGAATCATCTTGTACACTTGAAATCATTTCTTCTTCAGCTTGCACATTCTCTTCTATTACTAATTTTGCCACCTTTGGTGATTCAAACTCCTCTGATGGAATTGAGCCAATATGAATACTATATTATGAACAAGTAGACTGTTGGTCCTCCTCGCTCAACTCTAGATTTGTTTTTGGCACAAAACTAGTTTGTTCCGCTTGTTCTTGAGCCTCAACTTACGTAGAAGGTTTAGTCAGGAATGAAGTTTTCTTGATGTTAAGTTTTGCAGCCCATTTCCTTAGATTATCTGCATGCGCTCTTTTTCTATTCTCTTTGACCATATACTCCTCCCTTTTTCTTCTTTATTAACAATACTCCTCCCAAAATGGGTTTGGGATTACAAGAGGAGGGGTGGGTAGGGATTTAACTGATCCTCTCACTATTTGAGGAAGAGATTCATTCTCTTGTCTTGATGGCCCTTGTAGAAAAGAGGGAACTTTAGAAGGATGAGGCATGGAAGATTCATGATGGGATGGAAATGTAGGAAATGAAGGAATGGAACTCTTAGCATATACAAATGGTGAAAAACTTGAAATTTGAGGTTTATAATGAAATGACATTGACTGGGAATTAGGGAGAGGAATTTGAGGTGGTGATGCAGAATTAATCCATTGACAAGATTGCATTGCATTAAACTCATAGGCCTCTATCTCTTCGATCCAACCTTCAAGTTGAGGCAACATTTTAGTCATAAAATCAATCTTTTCTTGTAAGTTGTAATAACTTGGCATAGGGCCAACTCATGAACAAGATTCCTTGAATCCATTCTTGAATGTTCTTATTTGAGTTGTGGCTCTAGATTGTACCATGCCTGCCTCTAGTTTCTATATTTTAAGCTATAACTTTACATATTCATCTATAGGATCGCCTCCATCATATGCATGTTCCTTCCCTTGAATAGTTTCATAGTTTGGGGATAAAAACCAAATTTATCATGTATTTTCTTAGAGGGATATGCATACTATTGATTCTCATTATAAAATGAAGCTGGAGGTGGGTTAAAATAGCTTGAAGATGGAAAGTGTTATTCTTTGGAAGTGGGAATCCCACTGTGGAAATGAAGCCATGATTAAAAAACTTCATGAATGGGAAAAAATGGAAAGATATGGAAGAAAAATAGATGGAAAATGGGTAAAATGAAAGTCTGCAACATAGAGAGTAGGGTACTTAGACCAATGGAGTCACCAGTTGTGCTTGGGTATACCTCCTAAGGCTGAAATTTCACTAAGAGCACAATAACTTAATTAAAT